>JADBJO010003407.1:200660-225660 GCA_016801955.1 Conus betulinus
CAGAGTGGTAGGCGTCCGATGGCAGGCGAGGATGCAAGGATAATTGGCTGCCTAAAAGGAAGCAGGAAGCGATATAGGATGTGGGCCGGAGGGGGGTCAATGTAAGAGACAGACAGACAGACAGACAGACAGACAGACACACACACACACACACACACACACACACACACACACACACACACACACACACCAATATCGTGCAAACCAAAGGTGACCTACCATAACGGGAGATAATACGTTAGTCAGGGAATGCTATCGCGACAAACTGAAGATGACATATTTCATACAGCCACTGTGACCCATAGCTTTTTGGGTTTATTGTTAATTCCTCGAATGAAGTATGTTGAACCCACACTGATTTCTACCGCGCTATCCTGTTCCAAGTTTTAAAGTTGTGCCAGACACACAAGCAAATTTCGAATCCTGGATCTAGTTACTACTGCTATTACTACTATACTGATGATGTTACTACTACTCTTCCATCTCTTTCATGCTAATGTTGTTGCTACTAACGCTGATGAGGTTACTAATACTGCTGTTGCCACTGCTGCTGTTATTAGTGTTGCTAGTACCTTTGCAACCACTGTTGTTGCTGTTGTCACTTCTTACGTTGGAATTATCACTTCTAACGTTGGAAATATCACTTCTAATGTTGGAATTATCGCCCATGCTACTCCTACTATCGCTGTTACCATAACCATTACGTTCTTATTATCGCCCAGTGCTACTCCTACTCTCGTTGTTACTATAGCCATTATGCTCTTATTATCGCCAGTGCTACTCCTACTATCGTTGTTACCATAACCATTACGTTCTTATCATCGCCAGTGCCACTCTTACTATCGTTGTTACCATAACCATTACGTTCTTATTGTCACTGTTGTTGCAACCACTGCCATTGCTGTCACTATCTTTACTATCTTTCCGCTGCTGATGATGATGTTGTCACAGTTGCAGCTATTACTACTGCCGTTACCATAACTGATAATGTTGTTACTATCGCTTCTGTTGCTGCCACTGTAACTGACGTTACCACTACCGCTATTACTACTACCGATAAAAAACTTAAGTCTGTTCCTGCAATATTTGGTTTTGCATAACAGTTCCTGGTCTCTTTAATGAAAAAGGATGACCTGGTGACCTTTCCTTCTGTTCCTTCCTCCATTATTCTTCGTCACAACATTTTGTGAGGATGCATCCGGTCACTGGCCTTGACTTCTTACAGCTTTTTCTTAAATTCAAATTGAAGCTGCCCTTTTATTTTGTTTTTGTTGATTTTTTTTAGGTCTTTGCTGTTTCTTTGTTTTATTGATTTAATCTATTTCTTATTTCGTTTTGTTACAAAGGGCATTCGTGCCTGTGCTTCTTACCCTGAAGACAGATAGCACACATGCATGCCATTTCCAAACCAGCGGATAGAAAGTTTCGAATGTAAACATAGCTCAGCATGTTTGCGTGTTGGAAGGAGGAGTGGGGAGTGGTGGGGGGGGGGGGGGGGGGGAGGAGAGAGAGAGGAAGGTGAGAGTTTTTTTTTTTTTTTCTCTCTTTTGAAAATGAATTGTAATAAAGTGGGTCAGTGACGTTTTGGGTAGTTCAATCAGACATTTTCTAACCTAACCCCATCTCTCTCTCTCTCTCTCTCTCTCTCTCTCTCTCTCTCTCTCTCTCTCTCTCGTCTCTCTCTCTCTGTGTGTGTGTGTGTGTGTGTGTGTGTGTGTGTGTGTGTGTGTGTGTGTGTGTGTGTGTGTGTGTGTGTGTGTGTGTGATAAACCGTACAGTTGCTGAAAGATTACAGAGAAAAGATAACTTTCCTTAGTATCGAGGTATTACTACCGTTAGTAGCTAATTGTAGCTATTTCTTTGGTAACGTGTAGAATGTAAACCGCCATCCAATACATTTTCTACATATCTTTATGTATGATGAAGATTCATTAGTTTATAAAACAAGCATGTTTCGATTGACTGCTTTTCAAGGTGAAAGACATTTTTAAAAGATGTCCAGATGGCATTGCACTTCTAGATCATCATTGTCGCCTTTTTGGCCATTATCGTCGTGAGTCTGAAAGCTTATCAAGCCACTGACAGATAGATGTTGTACACATTACAGTATAAATCAAGAATGATTCCTTTCTTGGACTGTACTATGACAACATTAATCATAGCAGTACAACTGAGGAAATAAGAAAAGAAATGAATAAATAGGCTATTACCAAGCATGGATTCTAATTAAAAGACAAAAAAGGCCCATGACTTTTCATACATTATTAGCAGAGATTTCTTTCCTTGATATGCAAACTGATTCTTGCACATATTTTCAACAAACTGGACCTTTTTCCCTACTCAAGCTGTGACAATCAGTGTGGGATAAACATCATTTGCCCCACACCTCCTCAAAGCCCAATGCATGCAAGGGTGCGGACGTGGACAAACTAATTCCAGTCTCCCTTGATGAACGACTTCCTGGAAAGCTATTTCACCGTGGAATCAATAGCACCACCACCCCAATCCTGTTTTCTCAATGTTAGTCGAGGTCTGCCAGAGGACGGGGACAGTGGTACAAGAGTGCTGTGTGCAGAACAAATTATCTTCACTGTACTGCTCTCTCTCTCTCTCTCTCTCTCTCTCTCTCCTCTCTCTCTCCTCTCTCTCTCTCTCTCTCTCTGTGTGTGTGTGTGTGTGTGTGTGTGTGTGTGTGTGTGTGTGTGTGTGTGTGTGTGTGTGTGATGAGAGAGAGGAGGGGGGTGTTGATGGTGATTATAAAGATGATAATGATGATGATGACGATTGTCACGATTATAATGATGATCTTCATGATGATCATGATCATGATCATGATCAAGTATACTTAAATATGGGACAGATAGGCAGGCGGTTGCTTTTTTCGTCTGGTCTGTGCCTTGGAAAGGACATTA
The DNA here is from genome assembly GCA_016801955.1 of Conus betulinus. Taxonomy (NCBI): domain Eukaryota; kingdom Metazoa; phylum Mollusca; class Gastropoda; order Neogastropoda; family Conidae; genus Conus; species Conus betulinus. Next base: position 203,573 of record JADBJO010003407.1, read on the forward strand.
AGTAAGCGAAAATCTAGAAACATATATGGTTGATAAAAACTAAGAAAAAGAAAAGAGAGAGAGAGAGAGAGAGGGGGGGGAGAGAGAGAAGGGGATGGGAGCTGGTGGGTGGGAGTTTTGCAGGGGGCAAGAATTTAAGATATCATTACGCTCAAAAAAAAAATGTATGGTACTAATATACGTCTCAGACATTCTGCTCAGACATTCTTGTAAAAAACACACTGCAGTGGTGGTACCTTGCAGCAGTTACAGCTGCCCTTCACTTTCAGCCACTTTGTTATCATCCTAGCAGTCAGCATTTGTAAGATCGGTGGGCAGTGTATAATGCCTGCTTAACGAAGTGGGGCTGCCATGGGAACCCACTTTAAAAATTCAGGGTGCAATGCGCAATAGCTTTGTGTTCAGTAGACTTACACTATTCGCTGTGCACTTTTCAATCAGAAAAGAGTTGAAGTTTTATTGTGTGCTGGAGATGAGAAAGAGAGGTTTCAATCACTAAAGGTAGGTGCGAAAACAGAAATCATCACTCTCATCAGTAATGACCTATTGTGGTGGACCATCGGGGAGCCATCAATACACGTCTGCGCAGATTATTTGCCACAGATCCCATGCAGTCATGGGCAACAGGATAGAGGGATGACAGCCCAGTCAAATCCTATCCACTGCCTTTCCAGTGAATCAGAAAATTAGGAAACTCTCTGTCTGTCTGTCTGTCTGTCTGTCTGTCTGTCTGCCTGCCTGTCTGTCTGTCTGTCTGTCTGTCTCTCTCCTCCTCTCTCTCTCTCTCTTCTCTCTCTCTCTCTCTGTCTGTCTCTCTCTCTTTCTCTCTGTCTGTCTCAAGTAAAACTCCACTGGGTATCTGTGAGGTTGAATCAAATGGAAAGAAAAGAAAATTGGTATCTAGAACTGTAAGATAATTCATGAGTGTTGAAATTGTAAAAATCGCATACATTCGGTAAATTGTTTGGATCACTGCTTAAAAACAGATTTCCTTAAACTTTAACAGAAATATTTTAAATATTCATCAACGTCCAGAGCAACTAAGTACAGCTTTCTGAAGAAAAAAAAACATGTGTGCAACCAATAGTTTATGGAAAATACATTCACCTTACCAAACTCTTTGACAAGTCGATTGAAGTATGTATGCAAAACATTAATCGATACAATATCAAATGAACAAATAATCATGTTGTCTGCCACATGAACGCACTCCTCCATATCATTCCATTCTTTGCGTGATGGATCATGCATCTACTAATTTTTTCAGCCTTCTGCTCAGTAAAGATGTATGGTGAAAGTGTACAATGATTTGAAAGTGTTTTGATGTATGGTCTACACAAAAATCCAAACACACTGAAAGAAAGAAAAGGCTCAGGGCTCTAACCTCAGGCAATTTTTTTTCAAGATACCTAGGCGGAATGCATTCAGCATAGCAACCCCTGACCGGCCATCGACCTCACAAGGCAGTTCACTGTCCAGTCATTTTACGTCCTGCCACCGATGCAATTAGTAGTTTTGATCATATTCTTACCCAGACTTTGTGGGAGAACATTGACATGGAGGAAACGTTGCTATCAGGGAAACAATTCACAGGGAAATGCCCACTTGTCCAGAGAGTCCCTCCTACACAGCAGCCTGCTCTGTGTGTCGTCCATCAATGTCGAGGCATTTAACCAGGTGGTAGTGTGGGGCAACTCTAGGTTCCTTTTTTTCTACCTCCCCTGCTTCTCCATCCCTTGGATTGCTAACTGATTTTCCCTTCTGTTTCTGGTACTGGGTCCTACTTTCACTATTCGCTGGAGGCTGGTGAAAAATGTTGGTAGGCCTGTCTCATTGCAGGTTTTCGCTTAAGGAGCACCAGGTTGTACGCTTTGGTCACCTTGTTGTGAAATGTTATGGTGATTTTTATAGATTTTGTAACCTTAAAATTGAACAAATTTCGCATTGAACGCATTTCGCAGGGCTCTCCAAAACAGTTTTCTCTGACATTTTCTCCAGCTTGGAGCAAGTTCACTTATTTCAACATTTTGTACTGGAGCTTTGTTTGAACAGACTGACTTCAACGTCAGCAAGAATGTTGTTGTCACTTTTCCCTAAGCACCTGGGACCAGGGTATGTTACTGTGCCTGTATGCTTGACTAAAGCTGTATGCTTGACTAAAGTGGTTGTCCATTATTGTTCCGGAGAGTGATGAAGGAAAATGTTTACTTGCATGGTCAATATTCAAATAACCTTAATGCTGTGTCAAGCAGGTGGAGGTATCCTTTTTGAGTGACTGAATTACTCACGTATACTAGGCAATCCTGGGAAATTTGCATTTCCGTTGAAACTGGATATTACAGTTACACGGGGTTTTATAAGAGTGATTGAAAATTGATTGATGATTGTGTCTGTATGATGTGAAATGGAAAAAAATTTTGGATGATGTACTAAGTATTTTTGTCTGGAAATTGGAAAGCGATGAATTTTTGTTGTATTTTTTATTTTATTGGTAAGAAAAAAAAAGAGTTGGTACTATCAACACGATAATCATTATCATACGCATAACTGAGTTTGTCTTTAATTGTTTGAAGTAAAGCTGACAAATAGTGATTTTTGTGTTGTGTTGCTCTGAATCATGTATGGGCAAAATGAGGAGAGACAGAAGTAAGATATGCAGATTGCCATCATCTTCTCAAATGTCACCTGACTCGACAGATGTCAAATTTTTTTAGAGCTCCTGTACCAGACCCAGGCTCGGTAATGGGGGAGGAATGCAGTTCTTTTCCACTATTGGACAACTTGACAGATGAGCGCAGCTGTACTTCTCAATGTTTACATCTAGTTGTGACGGCAGTTTTGTTATACCGGTGTGAGCTGAATTTAATGTTACCCCAATCTAGAACTTAAGCACATTAAAAAGGGGTGGGATGACATAGATTAACAAAACCTGTGAAAACCTAGACTTTCGACCTGCAAAAATCAAACTATTGTAACTGTACTTTAAAACGAAAAAAGAAGTTCGAAATTTAATTGATCAGCATGGCCTCTTAGTGTGAAAGAGTCATTTGTCTTTTGTGATAATTATCTTGTTCATACAGTGTAGACTGATATTGTAGGTTAATGGAATGTAAACTATAATGCTAACATGATATTTCGTTGATTGTGTATGGTAGATCAAGAAAAAAAATGAAGGCTAAGCTTGAGTACATTCTGTGTGACATCAAACGCACACGATCCCTTGGTTAATCGCACGGTGTCCAAAACTGGCTGACATCTAGGCCCAATCAACTCGCACGCGTGACAGACTAGACCTGCTTTTGGATGTACAGACACAGGTGGGATCCTCAAAGCCAGTCGACTGTAATCATCCTATTCAGATTAAGCGAAAAAGGATAAACTCTCCTGAGATTTTGCAGACTAATGTCATTGGCCCGCCATGAACGTGTCTGAGACGTAACTTTCCCTGTAGTGTCTGAGCGTCTGTGGAGCTCATGAGGGAGAAAGAGAAGAAAGAGAGGGAAAGAGAAGGGTGGGTGGAGGGTGGAAGGGTGTTAGTGAAGTGATTGCAGACAGTGTCTCACTGCTAATTGTTTTGAGGAGAGAGAGAGAGAGAGAGAGAGAGAGAGAGAGAGGAGGAGGAGGAGGAGAGGAGGAGGGAGAGAGAGAGAGAGAGAGAGAGAGAGAGAGAGAGAGAGAGAGAGAGAGAGAGAGAGAGAGAGAACTGAGGGGGAGGGGGGCATAGAGGGAGAGGGAAGGTGGCTAAGAAGATGGTGATGGGGGGTGGCAATTTTCGTCAGAGAGAGAGAGAGAGAGAGGGGGGGGAGGGGGTAATGGTTGTAATTGTCAGAGATGTCGCAATAAAAAAAAAGTCCTTCCAAAGTTCCTCATTGTTTGACACAATGTGACAGTCTGCGTGACAGCTGCTGACATGGGCTTGACAATCAAAGAGGAGAAGAGATCAATGGTTCATTAATGCCTATAGTGTAAAAGTGATAGTCCTACGCCATTTTTGTCTTGCCCGCGCGCGCAGGATGGAACAATCTTGGTTGAAACAAACGAGTAATAGTTTAAAGCCATATTTTGGAAACAAACTTGTCGCTTGAAACATTTCCATTACAGAAACTGGAAAACTGGAATCTTTTAAGATTTTTTTCTGCATTGAGAGTGATGAATTCGATTTTTTTTTTACAAATTAACATAACGTAATTTTGCTCATTAGTAAGACTAAGATAAACCTGGTGCAAGCACGGTTTTTATAGTCTCTTGAATATGACAGCCTCTAACGTTAAATGCTGACAGAATGCCTGGACCAATGGTAATTTTGCATAGTTTACGTCAGACGAGAAGACAGAAACAGTAGATCCAAATAACAAACATGGAAGGTAACTTTCGTCTCCATAGAAAGATATTGCAAGGAACACTCCAAATAATCCTGATAGTGCCATCCATTCTCCTAGCACATTTGTAGACAAGAGGCACACAGAGCAAACAAGGAAACTTTCTCCCAAGAAAACAAGTTGCAGCTGTGTACTTGTATCTAGTTAGGACATATGGACAAGCTCGAACTTCCTGGAAGTGTGCGTGTATGTTTGAGGGGGAAGGCAGGGGACCGAACAGGGGGACTGCAGGAGCTAACCACTGGGAAAATAAAATGCACTTGAAGATGACCCTTAACAAGTTCAAGTCAAGTCAAGTCAAGTCAAGTTGCGTTCTCTGAATCCAAAGGGAACACAGTAGCATTAAACACTGGTCAGTGAAAGCTGTTGAAGCAGTATAATGTGTGGGGAGAATTAATTACTCTATCTTTGGTGGATTTGTTCATAATGTTTGTTTTTGGTTGTTGCCATGTGTGTGTGTGTGTGCGTGTGTGTGTGTGTGTGTGTGTGTGTGTGTGTGTGTGTGTGCGTGCGTGCGTGCGTGTGTGTGTGTGTGTGTGTGTGTGTGTGTGTGTGTGTGTGTGTGTGTGTGTGTGTGTGTGTACTACTACTGCTGTTGTTATTTTCTGCTATGCTGTTGCTACTGCTGTTATTACTACTACTGCTATTGATGTTACCACTGCTGTTATTACTGCCATGTTGTGCTGCCTGCCTCTACTGCTGATTTAACTTCCAGTGCTGTTCCTGTTATTAGATATGTGTCATTACTACTGCTGTTATCATCACTATTGCTATGTTGCTGCAAAAGTTATTACTATTACTGCCTGTAACATTACCACTGCTTTTATCATCACTATTGCTATGTTCACTTCTGCTAGTTCAGATTCAGTGTTTCCATTGCTGTGGTGTTGCTACTGCTATTTTTTATCGGTAGAACTGCTATTGTGTTACTACTACTACTGCTAATATTATTGACGGCAATGCTGCCGTCATCAGTACTGCTGATGTTGCTAGTACTACTGCTACCACATACAATGTGTTGTTTCTATCATTGATGCTCTCACTACTACTTCTGTTACTGTTGCTGTTACTACTACTACTACTACTACTACTACTACTACTACTACTACTACTACTATTACTACTACTACTACTACCGCTGCTGCTGCTGCTGCTGCTGCTGCTGCTGCTGCTGCTGCTGCTGCTGCTGCTCTGCTACTACTACTACTACGACTACTACTTCTACTACTTTTGCCACTTTTGCTCTTACTGTTGACACTTCTACTCTTGGAGTTACTGCTGATGCTAACTTTGTAACCATTACAAATGCGTTGTCACTGCCACTGTTGTTGCAACTACTTATGTTGCTGTTACTACCACTGCTGTTACTGTTACTGCTAGTAATGTTGCCTTTGTTGCAGCTACTGCTGTTGTTTCTACCACTGCCGTTGTGCTATTATTTTTTACTACTTCTCTGTATATGCGTTGCCATAGCAATGGATAGCAGTTGATATTGTGTTTAACATAAAGGATGACTTTACCTTTCATTCGATTCCCTTTCATATTTCATCTCGATATGTTGTGGGGGTACATCGGTTACTGGCCTTAACCTCCATGTGTGTGTGTGTGTGTGTGTGTGTGTGTGTGTGTGTGTGTGTGTGTGTGTGTGTGTGTGTGTGTGTGTGTGTGTGTGTGTGTGTGTGTGGTGTGAACGTCAGATTCAAGCAGTCTATTGAGTTTATTCCCTGATTACTTTTTAGGTCGTTGTTATTTGTTCGTGTGTTTTGTTTCGTTTCGTTTTAACAGTGATTTCAGACTGGCAGCTGGAATCATCATTCCTGCCTGCGCTTCTCACACTGGGGACAAAATAGCACAAATGCAAGCTATTTCTGAACGACCGAATGGATTTTTTTCGGATGTAGACATAACTCGGAAGAGATGGGTACGTGGGCGAGAGGAGGGGAGCAGTCATCTTGGACTGATTTTTTTTTTTTCTCTTTTGTAATGATTTCCAACAAAATGTCAGTAACACTTTTGCGTGGTCCAGTCAGTCATGCTACAACCCTACTCTTCTGAGCAACCATCTCTCTCTCTCTCTCTCTCTCTCTCTCTCTCTCTCTCTCTCTCTCTCTCTCAGACAATACAGTCTGAGTGTTATTTTTCGTGGTGAGATTATTAACGGTCACATTGTACAACACACAATGTGCGCACAGAAAAGAGCCAACGAAGGCATTTACCACTTATTGCGACATTCTTACCGTAAAATCAACTCTGGTACGTATACAAAACAAGAACACTCTCTGATAAGGGTTGTGTGGGACAACTCTGGAGTGATAAGGGTTGTGTGGGACAACTCTGAGTTCCTCACCTTTCCTCCCCTCCCTTTCCTTCCCCCAGGTATGCTGACCGATTTTCTCTTTTTTTGTTGTTTCTTGTATTGGGTCCTGCTTTCACTATTCTCTTGAAGTGTTTGAAAAGTGTCGGTAGGCCTGCCTCATTGCAGGCTTTTACTTAAGGAGCATCAGGTTGCACGCTTTGGTCACCATGTTGTGAGAGGTTGCAGGGATTCGACTAGATTTTGTAACCAAACAGTGGAACAGTTTTGCCATTGAACTGTAACTGATTTGACAGGGGTTCTTCGAGGCAGTTTTCCAGTACTTTGATGATGGCGGTGCGTTCTGCAGCTGAACATTCACGTGTAATAGATGTGCATTGTCGAGAAGCTAATTCAATGCAATAGTATTGCAGGCTGCACTGCTGGTTTTGATTCATGCTGCGACCACGTATAAGATAAAAGATAAATGTGCTGGAGACAAGAGGACAGGAGCAGGACAAAACACAAAAGGTCTGCACATAGCATATTGTATTTATATTGTGTGATGCCTTTGGTAGCAGGACAAAGTGAAACACGAGGAGTCGTGGGAAAGGGCAGGGCAGCAGCCAGTCACTATACCATACAGAACCTGAGGAGGAAGCATGACTTGATAGCATCCACCTTCACCAAGCAGTATCATCTGGCACTTGATAGCACCCACCTTCAGCTTGCAATATCATCTGATACTTGATAGCATCCACCTTCAGCAAGCAGTATCATCTGACACTTGATAGCGCCCGCCTTCAGCATGCAGTATCATCTGACACTTGATAGCACCCACCTTCAGCATGCAGCATCATCTGACACTTGATAGCATCCACCTTCAGCATGCAGCATCATCTGACACTTGATAGCATCAACCTTCAGCATGAACCATCATCTGACACTTGATAGCATCAACCTTCAGCATGCAGTATCATCTGACAAGCTATAGATTAGAACCTGCAGCTATGACTTGGAACTTGCAGGTAGGTAAGAATAAGAAGGTGACCCAGAAACAGCTGCTGAGGTGACAGTCAGGAGGATTTGAGGTAAAGAGGAACCAAATAAACAGAGGCGGAAAGGACAAGCGAGAGTGCAGTCCCAAGAGAGTGGTCGCTTTTGGCGTATATAGACTTTGGGGAAAAGAGCCTACGTGAAAATATAAAGTAGTTGTTTAACGTGCTCCACTTGCCAGTCTTCTCTCTATGTTATTCCGTCTGTTCTATAGGAGAGTGTGGCATGAAAGTTCTCCAGGGTCACTGTAATCCCCATCCCCTCCCTTTCAAGTGTACGCCACTTAAAAGAATTTAAGGACCAGCCTTAATTTTTACCATACTCTGTGCCGTTCATGTCATGTCATATCATGTCATATGTGATGTGATGTGATGTGATGTGATGTGATGTGATGTGATGTGATGTGATGTGATGTGATGTGACGTGACGTGATGTGATGTGATGTGATGAGATGTCATGTATGTCATGTCATGTCATTGATGTCATGTTATGCCATGCTATGCCGTGTCACCTTCTAACCATCAGAATGAAACGACAGTAAGAGCAGAACACAAGCCTTTGTCTCAATACTGAAACGTTGTCCAGATGAATGGAATAAATTTGATAACCACGTACCAGAGTGATGTTGTTATCTCTGCCCAGTCCTTGATAACTCCCCACACAGGCACAAACAGTCTGTAATATGGCCTTGTTAGCAACCAACCAGATCTTTGTAGGCAAATGCGGGTTCCTCCTCAAGTACTTGCTAAGCCCTGGTAGCCACTGGCAATGCTTTGATAACCATTTCTTTGGCCTTGATGAAACACTATTTGCGGTTTGTAAAACAAAAATATCTAACTAGGCGTCATATGGCCTACAAAAAACAACTGATAACTTTTTAGCGAGTTTTTTGATGACAACTGTCCACGTTTCCACAGCCATTACAAACGTCGTCATAACTTCTAGCCAGGCCACCAAGAGGCCAAAGACTTGGGCATAATTGGTATCTCTCTTACCAGCCCTTGAAGATCATAAGCTGTATTTGGTAGCAGCTACCTAATCTTTGATAAACATTAGTCAAGCTTTAACCGCCACTAGCCCGGCTTTGATAACTGTCAACGAGCGTTTCGTACGTCTTTGCCAGGTTTTGCCAGGCACTAGATATGTCTTACTTTAAATGTATCGTTATTCAAATAATCACAAACGTTTAGTATAGTTATAAAACAAAAAGAAGAAGGGGAAGCTTTTAGCCGAATCTCAGTGGCTGTTGCAAAGTGGGTTTTTTTTTAAATAGCCAAGAAGTAGGCATCTACAGCTGATCACATAGATTAAAGGCTACTAGCCATTAGAAAGGAGTCTCTTGTCAGATCATACGCTGAATGGTCTCAGAGAAATGATTAATTTTCTTCATATCAATATACCATTAGCGTTCGTAGAAATTCTTCTATGATATATAGAATGTAAATCGCCAGCAGATACCTTTTCTATGATCTGAAAGAGATGTATGTCCTAATATATGATGCATGAGGAATATTCATTACTATATAAACAAATCAGTTTACAATTGACAACCTCTCAAACTGAAACACATTTTAAACAAGTTATCTGGATGGTATTACATTTTAAATGTCATCATGGCCATTTTCTTTTTGACCGTTATATCCATAAAGTCTGAAAAAATATCAAACCACGAATAAATGTTGTTCAAATTACAATATAAGCGGAACGACGATTCCTTTCAAGATCTTTTATAATTAAAAAAAATGGCTCTTCACCGAACAACTGCATAAACAAGCAAATAAATAAATGAATCACCAAATAAGTAAATGAGTAAATACATAGGCTATTATTCAGCATATATTCCATTCAGGTACATAAAAATCCATGGCCTGTTACAGATTGAAACAGATGTTTTTTTTCCTTATTTCTTTCTTTTACATAAGACTAATTCTTCCACACATTTCGGCAAAATGGACATTTCCTTCACTCAGCCTGTGACAATCAGTGTTAGACAAGCATCTTTTGCCCTCCACCACCCCAAAGCCCGAATGCAATGAAAGTGTGAGGACGTGGACAAACTAATTCAAGTCTAACGTGATGAAGAGCTCCCCGAGAGCTGCTTCACCGTGGAATCAATAGCACCACCACCCGGCCTTGTTTTCACAGTCGAGGCCTGCTGTTGGAGCTATAGGATCGGGACAGTGGATACGAGAATAATGTGTGCAGCACAAATTATCTCAGCCGTTCTGCTGAGAGAGAGAGAGAGAGAGAGAGAGAGAGAGAGAGAGAGAGGGGGGGGAGGAGGGGGGGAGAGAGGGGGGGAGAGAGAGAGAGAGGAGGAGAGGAAGAGGAGAATCTTTGTTTTAAAATGTGACCTGCAAGCAGACATGGCCTTTTTTCATTTGGTTTTAGCCTCCGAAAGGGAATTAAGGTATGTAGAAATCTCACAACTATGTATGATTGATGAATAGACATTTACTTATGAGACAGACAGACAGACAGACAGAGAGAGACACAGAGAGAGACACAGACAGACAGATAGACAGACTGAGACAGAGACAGAGAAAGAAGCAGAGAGAGAGAGAGAGAGAGAGAGAGAGAGAGAGAGAGATGTTTGGAGGGAGTGAAAGGGCAGGGGCCATGATATATGAGGCCATCATATCTAGAAATAATCTAATATCAATATTTCCAGTTACACGTTGACAAGTACCATCAGCAGTGGTGCGTTGCAGTGATTTTAGTTGCCTGTCCATCCTAGCCTTTTCTAACCATTAGAAAAATCAAGGATTTTTGCGTATTTGCGGAGCGCATGATGCATGTTTAATAAAATGGGATACCCATGAGAACCACTCAAATGATTCAGGTGCGATGCAGGCTAGCGTGTGCTCACTGGTCATTATGTGCTGGAGACAGCTCACAGACAGACAGAAACACAGACAGAGACATGTGACAAACTGAGATTATCAACAGACAGGTTACAATTACTAGAAGTAGAAATGGAAACGGAAATCAGCAGCATCATCAGTATTGATCCATGGAAGTAGACAAAAGGGAACCGTGCCAGCGCAGTCAGGGATTTGCTGCAGCTTTCTGTCCTCTGGCATGGGCAACAGGACAGAGATGTTAGAACCCCGTCAAGTCCTACTCACTGCCTCCTAGTGAATGTGAAAACAAGAATCTCTCTCTCTCTCTCTCTCTCTCTCTCTCTCTCTCTCTCTCTCTCTCTCTCTCTCTCGTGCATGTGTCTGTGTATCTAAACCTGTGCAAGTTCGTATTTGTGCAAGAGATGAAAAGGAAAATTCCACAGAGGCAAACATGAGGTTGGGACAAATGAGAAAGAAAGAAAACTTACCAAAAACTATAACGAGTTTTGAAAATGTAAAAAAAAAAACACCTCATATTCCTTTGGTAAATTTTGTGATGCAATCGTTTAACAACAATCTTCCATAAACATCATGACAGATGTCTTAGGTATTCATCACTATCCCAGAACAACTAAAGTGTAGCTTATTGGAGAAGAACACATATACAGCTGATAGTTTATGGAAAACATATAAACCTTAACAAACCATACCATGTTATCATCAATAACGGTATTTTGTGTAAAGCATTGATCAATACACTAAAACATCAACTAATGATAATATAAATCTGATAGATGACTGTGTTCATGAGTGCCTTTTCCATGAATTGCATCGTCAACAGTTGGACTATGCATATGTTTATTTGTTTGCCTTCTGTTCCTTTAAATTTTAGGTCAGGTTTTGTAAGGATTTAAAAGTATTATTTCTAATGTAATGGTTCGCACAGCATTTAAATGAAATAAAAGAAACGGTCTCGAGGCTCAAACCTCAGGCCATGTGTTTTCCAGCTTTCTATGCAAATGCTTGATATACCTGGCCACCAGTCCTCTATACAGCAATGCATTCAGCGTAAGAACCCCCAACTAACTGGCCATCACCGTCACGAGGCAATTCTTTGTCCAGTCCCCCTGTGGCCTGCCACCAATCCAGCTGGTTTTATTTATGTCCTGATCCGCACTCTGTGGGAGAAGATTGACATGGAGGAAGCGTCGCTATCAGTGAAACAATTCGCAGAGTAACACCCACCTGTCCACAGGGTCCCTCCCATACAGCTGCCCGCTCAGTGTACCGTTCATCAATGTCGAGGCATTTAGCCAGGCGGACCTCTCTCATGAGGGTCGTGTAGGTCAACTCTAGGTTCTGTACCCTCCCCCGCCCCCACCCCCCCCCCCCATCCCCCCACCCCCCCCCCACCACGCCTCTCCTTCCCCATGTTTGATTATCGATTGTCTTTTGTGTGTTTCTGGTTTTCGGTCCTGCTTTCACTATTCGCTTGAATAGTGATATCGCAGGCCTCTTTCATTGCAGGCTCCTACTTATTGAGTGCCGAGTTGTACCCTTAGGTGACCATGTTGTGAGATGTAGAGACTTGATTGATTTTGTGACAGTAAAAAGGAGCAGTCTTCCCATTTAACTCATTTCTCAGGGGGTCCCCAAATCATCTTCAGTACTTTGATCAGGTTGGAGTGAGTTCACTTAGGTGAGCCGTGAATCTTGTATTGGAGACTGTTTTTTGTAAACAGACTGACTTACGCTTAAAGTAAAAGTTGCAGCCACTAGTCTCTAAGTACTACTAGGGGCCAGAGTATGTAACTGTGTTTTTATGCTTGACTGTAATGACTGTCCATCGTAGTTCCCCAGAGTGGTGGAGGATTTTTTTTTTTTATTAGCATAGTCAGTTTTCACAGGTCTGTAATAGTATTTAATGCTGGTTGAAGTATCTGAACACTGATTGTATTACTCGTCTTTGAAGGACAATCATGGGATGTGTGTGATTATAGCTGAATTGCAATTTAGTCCCTTGCGGATTCATTTCAAGAAGTGGCCCTCACCATTTAGTCTTAAGAGGTTATCTTTTTTATATTTTCTACTTTTCACAAGAAAATATAGCTGTTTTGCTCTTTCATGATTTTCTTTTGCTTCTTAGGAGGCACCTTTGGTTGTTTTTTTGAAAACTCAACAACATACTACGGTATTGCACACCAGCCTTTCCTTGGGACAACATTCTTCTTAAAACCGAAAAGGCAGAGACGTTAATTTACCTTCTCCGCGGTCACCGAGGGGAAACAATCAAATTTCAAAATTTCAAAATACGGTATCTGACCAGGAGTTATGTGTTAATGAGCTTTCTCTCCGTGGGAGATCGTCTCCCCCTTGGAGACAATAAGCTTGCTGAAGGTTCATTGTGAGAAAGCATTTATTACTCCCCCATTCACCCACTCAACCACATACTGTTTGTTAGGCAGAATTATCTACCATTGCAGATATGAATGAAGTGGGTCTCGTGAGGGAAGAAGAGAGGAGGGTCCTTGGGAGAGATGAGGGAGGGTATTAGACAGTATTATTGATAGACGCAGTTGTCATGACGACAGAGAGCAAGACAGAGACGTGGTGGTGGGGAAAATAAAAAATGGAGGAGAAAAAGAAGGGAGAAGATGGTGCGAGTGATGGCCATTTTTGACACACACAGACAAAGGAAATCTTTATTCTAAAAAGTCCAGGACGGGAACAAAAACGAATGCATTCAAACATCATTACATACACGTACGTAAACACACAATCAAGTTATAAAGCAACCTGCTGCGCTTTAAATGCTTCATAAATATAAAGTGCTAATTTTCTGACTGTATTACTGTTTCCAACAAAAGAGATAAACGAAAAACCGTTTGGATTATGAAAGAACATTTGAGCTGTGAACTTTCCTCTAGGATATAGTAAAATGGACAACATAATAAGAAGTGTGTTTCGTTTTCAGAATAATTGTCATTGTTGGAAATGCTGCTGGGGAAGAAGAGCTCTCCGTCATTTGAAGTGCTTCGTTGTTGTAAACAGTCTGTGCGACAGCTGCTGTCAAGGGAAAAGGATAAGAGATCCATGGCTTGTCCATCCCTTTAGAAAAAAAAAAGAAAACTGTATAAACCTGCCTCATTTTGTGTCTCTCCCGTGCGCTTAAGACGGAACAATTTGATTGAAACAAACGAGCAACTGTTTAAAAGCATGTTTTGGAAACAAAATTGTCGCTTGGAACACTTCCATTATAGACACTTGAATCTTTGAGGACTTTTTTTCCCTGAGAGAAAGACTTTTTTTTTTTTCAAAATTAAGACATAAATTAGTTCAATGAATAGTAGGCATACAATACAGCTGGCAAGAGTTCCGATTTGACGGGTTTTGACTTGGACAGACTCTGGCGTGAAATACTGATGACATTCTGGAACCAACAGTAGTAATACACAGAATGTCAGACAGACACGGTAGATCAGATAATAAACATGGTAGGGAACCTGTGTGTTCCTATTGTGAAACATTTTAAAGGAACACTTTCAATAAACCTGAATGTGGCAGTCATTCACCAAGCGCATTTGTCACGGAAAGACACATATATGGGACAAGGAAACTTTCTCTCGAGAAAACAAGTTATTGCTATGCACAGATATCTAGTTGGGATATATGAATAAACACATAATGTCCTGGGAGTGTGTGTGTGCGCGTGTGTGTGTGGGGGGGGGGGGGGACGTTACGAGAATATGCGTTTCTTTGTTTTGTGTGTCTTTACCGCACGTGAGTTAGGTGAATGTGTGTCAAATATAGAGTTGGTTTGGAGTCAGGCGTGAAGTTTACCTAGTACTCTTGTTTCACTTTGACCACAACTGGCCTCTCAATGTCATCATCTAGCTCCTGTAATCACATTTGAAAGAAAATCCTAACATATTTTCGGCTGCCTTGTAATAAAATACGTTTTCATTGTCTGTGAAATGATCAATTAAAGGTGACACTATCGTGGGTTTGACTTCACATCTGCTAAAACGTTCAGGAAATGAAGGGGGCTATCTATAGCCAATCTCATCACAGAGAAAGAGCGGGTTAAAAAAAAAAAGGAAAAAAACTCATGGAGATCTGTTTCAATTACATTGGGCAAGAGGAGCTAGTTACATTTAAACCTCTCTGTGTTTAAACATAATCTGATCGTGTCCCATTCTCACTGCAACCAAAACGCAGTTTAATGGCATTGTGATCTCTGCACCGAACACTGACAAAGCACTAAATTTTTTTTAGAAAGAAAAACTATCTTCAGGCTGTGTGCTGCGTTGTTTTCAGTCATCCCCTTTCTCAGCACGTTGCTTTAATATAAATTTTTATCATTTCAGTTTACATGAGCTCTCCTTTTAGAAAAATCGTCCAGTGCTTAAATAGGTTTCAAATGGACATGAGCATTTTCAGCTGCTTGCCTGCTCATAACGAAAATCAGCATTGAATTGAAATATTCTGTGTATCATTTATACTCTTTTCCCATTTTTACCTCTGCCTGCCTGCCTGGAACCTTTTACGAGCGCAGATTTCATCTGCATACGAGAGAAACGTCATTGTCTCACCGCCTACGCCCAAAATCTGAATTTGAGAGCGGAAAAGACGCCCACTGCAACTAGAAAATATAGCAGAAGGAGGTGGCTTCGATCATTCAGGACAGCAAGACCTAATCACTGGGTAAAAAGATCTGCCTTTGACCATGACTTCAAAAAATCCCATTCTCTGCATCCGGAGAGAATTGTATGACATCACACACTGGGCAGCGAAAACTGATAAAGCGTTTAATGCTACACTACAATTTGCTCTATGGAAAGAGTGACCGTTCATTTCTCTCCATTTCTCCTTCTTATTCTTCACCGTCGGTCTTGTCTATGCAATCCTGTTGCAAGTCTTTATCTGTCACATATTTTTCACTCTTTTTTAGAGTATAAGTTTCAATTGTCTGTCAAGCTTGTTTTCGCCTTTTTAGGTAACTCTTTCTTTTTTTTTCTTTCTTTCTTTCTTTTTCTTTCTTTTCATTCTGTCTTTCTTACATCCTTTCTTTCTTTTTCTTCTTCTCTGTTTGTCTCTTTTTTTTCTTTCTTAACTCCACAACTGCGGTTATCAGACTGTCAGAGACAACCGGAAATTTCAATGTGTTCCTGACAGACAGGACTCTTCCGAGGATTAAGAAAAGCTGTTGACAGATCCAACATTCAGCAATCAAACGAATCGTTTGTGACGGGTGTAATAGAGGAAGCAGGACAGGCCAGAATGTCTGGTAACAATGCCTGCATTTTCTGATCGAACGATTATCCGAGTTTGAATTAACTTCACTCAGTGACGAAAAAAATGCTCTGTTTTTAAAATGTTCTATCCTGAAACAGGCCAGTCACGTTTTGCATTGTCCCATTATTTCCTGTTCTCTCTCTCTCTCTCTCTCTCTCTCTCTCTCTCTCTCTCTCTCTCTCTCTCTCTCTCTCTCTCTCTCTCTCTCTCTCTCTCTCACACACACACACACACACACACACACACACACACACACACTCATCATAGGCATTAATTTCCGAGGTATTCAGATACATTGAAAGAAACAAAATGATTATTGGTCTGTTCCTTATGGAAAATGAAAAATAACGCATGTTGTCGACCAGTGATAATGTTTCTATGTCCCAATAATTATTGCTTTTTCAATTACAATGGTGCGAGAAGCTCTACCATGACAATGGTATATGATGTTCAGCAATGATAATAGTGCATGATGCCCCACAATGATAAAGGTGTATAATGCCCCACAGTGAAAATGGTATATGATGTTCAGCAATGATAATAGTGCATGATGCCCCACAATGATAAAGGTGTATAATGCCCCACAGTGAAAATGGTATATGATGCCTCACAATGATAATAGTGCATGATGCCTCACAATGAAAATGGCATATGATGCCTCACAATGAAAATGGTATATGATGCCTCACAATGATAATAGTGCATGATGCCCCACAATGATAATGGTGCATGATGCCTCACAATGAAAATGGTATATGATGCCTCACAATGATAATAGTGCATTTATGCCTCACAATGAAAATGGTATATGATGCCTCACAATGATAATGGTGCATGATACCCCACTATGATAATGGTGCATGATACCCCACTATGATAATGGTGTATGATACCCCACTATGATAATGGTGCATGATACCCCACTATGATAATGGTGCATGATACCCCACTATGATAATGGTGCATGGTGCCCCACAATGATAATGGTGCATGGTGTCCCACAATGATAATGGTGCATGGTGCCCCACAATGATAATGGTGCATGGTGCCCCACAATGATAATGGTGCATGGTGCCCTACGATGACAATGGTGCATGGTGCCCCACAATGATAATGGTGCATGGTGCCCCACAATGATAATGGTGCATGGTGCCCCACAATGATAATGGTGCATGGTGCCCCACAATGATAATGGTGCATGGTGCCCCACGATGATAATGGTGCATGGTGCCCTACGATGACAATGGTGCATGGTGCCCTACGATGACAATGGTGCATAGTGCCCCACAATGATGATAGTGCATGATGCCTCACAATGATAATGGCGCATGATATCCCACAATGATAATAGTGCACAATGCCCCACAATGATAATGGAGCATGGTGCCCCCACAATGATGATAGTGCACGATGCCCCACAATGATAATGGTGCATAGTGCCCCACAATGATGATAGTGCATGATGCCTCACAATGATAATAGTGTATCATGCCCCACACTGATAATGGTGCATGATGCCTCACAATGAAAATGGTATATGATGCCTCACAATGAAAATGGTATATGATGCTTCACAATGATAATAGTGCATGATGCCTCACAATGATAATAGTGCATATGCCCCACAATGATAATGGTGCATGATGCCTCACAATGAAAATGGTATATGATGCCTCACAATTAAATGGTATATGATGCCGCACAATGATAATAGTGCATGATGCCCCACAATGATAATAGTGCATTATGCCTCACAATGAAAATGGTATATGATGCCTTACAATGATAATGGTGAATGATGCCTCACAATGATAATGGTATATGATGCCTCACAATTAAAATGGTATATGATGCCTCACAATGATAATAGTGCATTTTGCCTCACAATGAAAATGGTATATGATGCCTCACAATGATTATGGTGCATGATATCCCACAATGATAATAGTGCACAATGCCCCACAATGATAATGGTGCATGGTGCCCCACAATGATAATAGTGCACTATGCCCCACAATGATAATGGTGCATGGTGCCCACAATGATAATGGTGCATGGTGCCCCACATGATAATGGTGCATGGTGCCCCACAATGATAATGGTATATGATGCTCCACAGTGATAATGGTGCACGATGCCCCACAATGATAACGGTGCATGATACCCCACAATGATAATGGTATATGATGCCCCCACAATGATAATGATGCATGGTGCCCCACAGTGATAATGGTATACGATGCCCCACAATGATGATAATGGTGTAAAATCCCCCACAATGATAATGGTGCATGATGCCCCACAACAATGAAGTTGCATGCTGACCCACAGCAATAATGTTGCATGACACCCTACAATGCTAACGATGCTGTTGTTTCACAGCCGTAAACAGGCAACGTTCTCTCAATGTGTGTGTGTGTGTGTGTGGGGGGGGGTGTAATCTTATATCAACAGGCGTCTATAAAGCTCAACAAATTTACTTTAGTACATTAGCATCCTTATAAACTAAAAATCCACTTCTGTGAAGAAGATATTTCTTAAAGCTGAATTTGGGGGGAAATGGTCACGCCTAATCCAAACTGTCCCTGGAGAAAATTGCATCCTTGAAAAGAGCAGTCGATGTATCTGTGTAAAAATATTGCACCGACAAACATATCATTAATTTATCTGGGTAATTTGCAAAATATCCGTTTTCGAATGTATTATCTGGTTCTTTGTTTTATTGGTTAACTGGACTCTCCATCCGTTTATTTGTTTCTCCTTCCCTTTCTCTTAAAACATTTAACTTGATTCGGTACCAGTCTCTGTTTGTCAACCATAGTTCACATGACAATTTCGACATGATAAAATAAAGAGTCTTACTCTCTAGCGTCAGGCCTTTTTTTTAGCTTTCTCGCCGACTAGGTAATGTTAGTGGCCACAGGTTCCCCGCTACAGCGATGCATCAGCACAACAACCCTTGAGTGGTCGCTAACCTCTCAATGCATCCTAAGATTGGTCACTCTGTGGCCTACCAGCGATCCAACCAATGTCATTGATATCTTGATCTGCACTCTGTGGGATTCCATTGACATGGAGGAAACGTTGCTGTAAGTGATACTGCTCACAAAGAACCTCCCACACGTCCAGAGTCCCTCCCACACACCCGACCTCTTTAGGGTATGACTGCCCCCCAACCTACCATCCCTCAATGCCATGGCGTTAAGCCAATCAGGGGCAAGTGGGGCAAATCTGTATTCCTCACCCTGCCTCTCATGCCCTTTTTTCACAAGGCTATTTGAACAGTCACCTGTCACTCGTCCTTGTCTTCTCCCTTTACCAGCTTATCTTGTTCTGTGTCCCATCTTGTGCGTCATTTCACTGGGACTGCACTCTAAGCAGTTCATACCACACGACTGCTTGCCACCCATCTCTTTTTTTTTATTCTCTTGGACTTCTTTTTCATTTCATTGTTACAGTAAGGGAGAGAAAGTTACATTTCTTGTTAATTCTGAAACACTTGTTGTTGCATTCAGAATAATCAATCATAGCTCATTTTCGCCTTCAATACGCTTACAAAAAAAAAAGAGATCGCGGGGCTGAATATTGTTATTTTTCTTATGAAGAAACCCTTTCAAGATGACAAAACTGTGCGTCTGGACTTACATCTGCTCAACAAGAGAAAGATGAGGGGAACAGGGGAGGGAAATTGGGAGACGAATCAGGTTCAATTGAAGTGGGGAGAGCCAAACACATGGTGTCCCATTATCCACATGAACACAAAAAAACCGTAGTAGATCTCTTTAGTCACCACAGGACAACGACGGTGAATTACGTCTAAACCTCTACGCGAAAACAGGATTCAGTTTCTCCACATTATCTGTAACCAAACTGGAATTAACTCAATTACGTGATGTGCACTGACAGCTGATGAAGAAATGCTGTGTCAATAAGAACTGATTGGTGAGGACGTGTGCTGAATTTCGTCTTTCACATTCTTGGCATGCTGCTTGGAAAGTCATGTCTGCCTTTTGAGTAAAAAGGAAATCGCAACATGAATCAGTGTGTGTGTGTGTGTGTGTGTGTGTGTGTGTGTGTGTAGAGAGAGAGAGAGAGAGAGAGAGAGAGGGAGGGAGGGAACGGGCGGGGCAAATGAGTGTGTGAGAGAGATTCACACACACACACACACACACACACACACACACATACACACACACACACTCACACACACCACCATATAATGAGGTGTGTGTGTGTGTGTGTGTGTGTGTGTGTGTGTGCATATGTGTGTGTGTGTGTGTGTGTGTGTGCGTGTGTGTGTGTGTGTGTGTCAATGCATGTGTCAATGCGTGTGTGTGTTTGTGTCAATGCGTGTGTGTGTGTGTGTGTGTGTCAGTGCGTGCGTGCGTGCGTGCGTGTGTGTGTGTGTGTGTGTGTGTGTGTGTGTGTGTGTGTGTGTGTGTGTTAATGACTGATTATGAACGGATCGAAATAAGATATAAATTGTACGCATCTTTGTTGTTGTTGTTGTTCAACCTATAGAAACGGGTCTGAATATACGCGACAAAATCATATTCCGAATGTTGCAGATGTTTGGCTTAAGTTACTCCCAGACTTAATTCAGGAAAAATTACTTGTAAGGGGTGAGAATGGGTGAAAAAGATCAAAGGCAGTTTCCTCCAGGACACGCTCAACTTCGTATACCAAAGACATCGAAGTCTTTATTCTCGAATCGAGACAAGAACAGCAGACAATCGATTCAAAATATTTTGAGGCTGGAGTAACGGAGCCTGTATAAACGCAGTGTCTACGCTCAAAATATCCCGCAATATTTCTCGTAAAAGAGAAATGAAAGTTACCCAGTCAACACCCAGGAAGTGTCATGAGTGCGTGCACCGAGACAAAATGTTCCAGAGTCGATGCCTGATTTCTGGTTATGACATTTATGTTGTCTCGATGTCTCTGCAACTTTTAGAGTTTTGTTCTGATAAGTTAAGAATAACTTTGACTAGTTTTTCAAATACGTTAAGAATAACTTTGACTGTCTTGTGACAGGCTGAGTTTTTGTATTTGCACGTGCGCCCGTCTGTCTCTACGTCTGTAATTCTGTCTCTGCATCTCTGTAGCTAGTGTGATTTTTTTTTTTAAACTGTCTTTACTTCTATTCATTCTTTTTGTATTTTTTTTGTTGTAATTTTGACTTAAACCTACTACAGTCATATATGTAGACGGGAACACAAAAGAGAGCCCCCTTACAAAGCTAGACACAAAGCTCCAGACTATATCATTGATCATGATCACTGAAGACGAAGATAATCAAAAAGATAGTATGGTCCTCCATTCGAATCTGAGAGCATTATGATAAAGGTCTTCTCTTATTCACTGTCTTCTCGGGCCTGAGATGTGTGTGTGTGTGTGGGAGGGGGGGGGTGGTGGTGGGGGAGGGGGTTCGGATGGGTGCGTCTTGACAGCATGCCCTAATTCATCGGGAGTAACACACAAACACGGATTTGTTTAGAGTTGTGTGGTTGATTGTGACAATGGGGAACAAGGAAGAACTCTTTTATTATCAATATATATATATATATATATATATATTTATATATATATGTATTTCTTTGTGTGTATATATATAGATATATATATATAGTATATATATATATATATATATATGTGTGTGTATGTATGAAAGAGTAATACATGTCTATATATATATATATATATATATATATATATATATATATATATATATATATATATATATGCAGAGTTTCATCATATACATATATATATATATATATATATGCAGAGTTTCATCTAGAACAACAAACTTACGACATGTTCTAGCCTTCAGGCTGATAAAAAAAGCGTGTATGGGCACAACGTACTGACCCCTGGCAGACTGGTCAGCAGGTGACCACATAGAGCAACTAAGCCTCGGATCTACCCAACAAGGGATGAGTGATGGGGGAAGGGGGGGGGGAGCGAGAGGGGGGGGGAGTTGGCCGGGGAGTCAGAGTCCAATCAAAGCGGAGAGGGCCATCCACGTGATGAGCCTCTGTAAACAACGTGATCCACAAACTGTCAGTGGAGCTGTTCCGTTCCCAGGAGACAACAAGGGCTGATCCTATCAAATGCCCTGCATTGAGAGACAAGCTCATCACTTCCCATTCTCTGCATCCAAAGCGGATTTGGCGGCACCACGATCTGTGCACCAAAGGGATGAGGAAGCACAGTTCTATC
>JADBJO010003407.1:233160-235660 GCA_016801955.1 Conus betulinus
AGATTTGAGCAGTCATTTCAATTTGTTTTATGTTCCTTTGTTTGTTTTGGTTTCTCTTTGCTTTTAACAGCGATTTTCAGACACTGAAAGGGCAGCTGGAATAAACCTTTCTGCCTGTGTGTCCCGCACGGAAGATTTACAGCTTGTTGACAAGTCTGTTAAACGGATTTTAAATTCATTCATTAAACTGACAGGTCAAACAAGGGGGCTGGGCCCGGTAGTCCGACGTTTCTATAGTCCAACAAATCGGTAGTCCGACACCCCACGTTCAGATGTTTCGATAATCCGACACTGTAAGAAAAAGTAGCGATAGTCCGACATCCCACGATTCCGACAATTCCAACTCGTTTCGATAATCCGACACACAACCCAGTTTTATAATTCCCGTTTGCACTAATTGGACCTGGGGCAAACATAGCCCCGGGGAAACATAGACCTGGGGGAACATAGAGTGCCTGCCATTCTCTCCGTGTTGTAAACTGAGAGTATAAAAAGATTGCATTTGGTAGGAAAAAATGTGTCGGTGTATCATTATGTCGGACTATCGAAACGTCGAAATCGTGATGTGTCGAACTATTGGCACAAAATAAAACATGACAAAACAAGTTTCGTTGGTCCGACAAAATTGTCGGATTGTCGAAACGTCGGAATCGTGAAGTGTCGGACTATCGGACCCAAACCCAAACAAGCCCCGCGGTGATCGAAGGTCTTGTTCGGAACACGTTGTAATGAAGACTGGCCAGAAAGTTTGGACCAACTGCATGACGCTTCTCAACAAACGGGTGGACAGTTACGGATGTAAATACAGTTACATTGTGAGGTGTAGGATAGAAACTTTCTCTTCTAAAGTATGTTGTTCTGAGATGGGTAAGTCACCTTTTGCACGGTCAAGTCAGGCCTCTCTCTCTCTCTCTCTCTCTCTCTCTCTCTCCTCTCTCTCTCTCTCTCTCTCTCTCTCTCTCTCTCTCTCTCTCTCAACAGTCATGTCTTAAGGAGAAAAGCAAATCGACGTTCGGATCCAATGTATGTTATTTGCTTTTTTATTCATCGTTTATGTTTCACCCTTTATCTTTCAGCTTTCGTGCATAGAGGTGTGTGTGTGTGCGCGCGCGCGCGCGCGCGTGCGTGCGTACGTACGTGCGTGCGTGCATGTGAGTGTGTGTGTGTGTGTGTGCACGCGTGCTCTCTCTCTCTCTCTCTCTCTCTCTCTCTCTCTCTCTCTCTCTCTCTCTCTCTCTCTCGCACACTGTTTCAGATGGCCTAGGTGGAAACAAACAATCTGTGCGAAATAACTGATCGACACAAGGGAAGCTGCTCTGGTCCTTCCGTTCCCTTGTATTGGTCGAGTCCCTCGTCGAAGAGATTCTGTGGTTGTGACAAGCGTGATCGATTTGGTCAGTGTGTCCTATTTGTTGGTTTGGTTTCACACTGAATAAATCGCGATTTTGTTTTGGACATTTGTCTTTGGGAAAACATCTCTCTCTCTCTCTCTCTCTCTCTCTCTCTCTCTCTCTCTCTCTCTCTCTCTCTCTCACACACACACACACACACACACACACACACACACACACACATGAAGTAAGACAGAGAGAGAAAGAAACAAAAATTGAGTATTTCCACGTACATGCACACACAGACACACAGATACACACATGCACACATACACACACACATATGTACACACACACATATGTATATCTATATCTCTATATATATTGAACCCTTGGTGGTGAGAACACCACAGAATTACGGACTGTGGTGTGTCTCTATTGGATGCCAAGAGCGCAGACACAATCAGCCGTGTCTCCCTGATGAGTCCCATCCAGCGGACGAAAGGCCTAGGAGCAGGCAATACATGGAGATCTGCCTTCGAGAGGGATTGCAATGGTTCCCTCATGCAGCTGGTGAAGGGTTTTCATATTTATTTTCCCGTTTTTTTCTTCATCTTCGACCCCTTTTATTTAAATTTCAAATCTTTGCCGAGTCATTACTATAAGGATGGAAGAATTGTTAACATGCACTTGTTTTCCCCCACTACTTAATTGTTCAGCATTATATTGCTCAATCAGTGGGCGATTGCATTTCTTAAGAGATCCAAGTAAAGGTTGTTCTGCACATTCTTAGCCGCTGACAATGCTTGGATTCTTGAACAGCAGAGCTGATCACTCAGACTTTTCCATATTTTTTTTTTATCTCCCTTGCATCCTTGAATGGATCCCCAAGCAAAGGCCCAAAGATTGTCCCCTAAATTTTATACTGTTTGCATGATGTCTTTAGTTTTTCAGCAACTTTTTTCCTCTCTATACTTTCCTTTTGCTTTATTTACTACCTTTCACTGGCTGCTTTGGGGGTGCAGTTGGATTCTTTTTTTGAACCCTTGTGGTGAGAACACCACAGAATAACGGACTGTGGGTGTGTCTCTATTTGATGCCAAGAGCATAAACACACTTAACTGTGTCTCCCTGATAAATCCGATCCAACGGACGATAGACCTAGTAGC
>JADBJO010003407.1:240660-243160 GCA_016801955.1 Conus betulinus
CTCTCTCTCCTCTCTCTCTCTCCAGTGTGTGTGTGTCTGGTGTGTGTGTGTGTTTCCATAAAACAATGTTTGTTTTTGTCGAGCTCAAAGAAGCGCATGTGTGTATAGGCGTGATCAAGTCACATTGTGAATCGTGCGAAATTTGAGCTGAAAATGCTCCTAAACTCAGTCGAGAACAAACAAAACATAAACGGTTGGAATCGAGAAAGTTAGCAAAATGTCAACAAGCAATTGCATTTAGAACACACGAAACAACTTTGTCAGGTTACCCACTCAGGGTATGCGAGAGCTATACGCAAGACCGAAAACAAAACTGAACAAGGGAGACAAAACATTCACGCTTCTGTGGCACGTTATATATGTCAGTGTCAGCGTGCAGAGACCCATTATTGTTCTTGTGAATCCTTGTTGTCTCGGTGCATCATTGCTTCCCTTCCTTTGTTTGTTTTTTTTTTTTTTTTTTTCCTTTTCGTTTGCTCAGTATTGTATAAGTTAAAAGCGGCGCTACAAACACATTCTTCTGCGTTTTGACTTGAAAATGGTCTGAATAAACCGAAAATGTGGAATTTACGCAGTGCTGGTTGTTTTTTTTTTTTTTACCATTTCAACATTCTGACAAGCGCAGACCTCCACAGCACCTAATTGTCTTTCCTTCAAGGGAAGGAAATGGTCGGACCAAACTGAGGACATTACTTTCCGTGCACCTTTTTATTCTTCATTGGCTCTGCACAATACGACATTCCAACTTCTGTAACGCTAAGAAAGTTCTAGTGATCCATAAAAGCGTCTTAATTGGTGGATTGTATCAATTTGTAAGCAATAACTCCGCATTGGTTCAACGCGTTCAACGCCTATCTTGCGCTGAAGAGATCAAGCTAAGTGACAATTTCGTTCATTTTCATTGTCCTATTTGTTTGTGTTTTGCCTGAAGAAGACCTAAGAGGTCGAAACGCGTCGTTTTTTGTCTTGTGACTCGTTTTCCATGTTTCTCTTGGCGGTTCGCTAACATTTAGTTAAGATTTATTTGATTTTCCTCCTGCAGTCGTCTCACTTTGCAACTAGTATGACAGTCAGTAAAGGTATAACATTTATACCATGACAAGTATATTTTTACTAATCAATTTTATTATAAGACATTCTTGATAGGTAGATAGATAGATGAGTAGATATATACATACATAGATGCAAGCACGAACGCAAAGACATCCACATGTTCATATGCACGCAAACACGAAGGAGCATTCGCACAGTGGTATGCGCGCGCGCGCACACACACACAACACACACACACACACACACACACACACACACACAACACACACACACACACACACGCACGCGCACACATACACATACACATACACTCTCTCTCTCTCTCGCTCTCTCTCTCTCCCTCTCTCTCTCTCTCTCTCTCTGTCACTCTCGATCTCTCTCCACACACACACACACACACACACACACACACACACACACACACACGCGCGCGCACACACAACACGAACACACACACACACAACACACACCCACACACACACACACACACACACACACACACAGCACGCACGCACGCACACACACATGAGCATGCACGCTCTCTCTCTCTCTCTCTCTCTCTCTCTCACACACACACACACACACACACACACACACCACACACACGCACACGCACACACACACACATACGATATAGATATATATATATATATATATATATATATATATATATATATATATATACGCTATTTCACATCATGAAGATGGACTCGACCTGTCCCATCACGGTACACACGCTATGACGATGACAGTGTCAGTGACATTGATTACACAATGGATCAGTCACTTTGCTGAACGGCCGAATGGTTGTCACGCAAACATCGCATCAGTTTCGGCCACGTTCTATCAAATCCTTCTGAGGGGGCGTGTCTGTAGTCTGTTATGGTTTACTTGTGACCATATATGTCCATCAGGATCTTTTCTTTATACAGCCTGTGAATCAGAAGACAAGTTTTACTGGAATCTGTGTGTGTGTGTGTGTGTGTGTGTGTGGTGTGTGGTGTGTGTGTTTGTGTTGTGTGTGTGTGTGTGTATGTGTGTTGTGTGTGTGTTTATGTGTGTGCGTGTGTGTGTGAAATACGTTTTATTGGAATCTGTGTGTGTATGGTGTGTGTGTGTGTGTGTGTGTTTGTGTGTGTGTGTGTGTGTGTGTGTGTGTGTGTGTTCTGTGTCTGTGTCGGTGTGTTTGAGCTTGCAGAGGTATGTATACGCATGCTAATACGGGAACAAGAAAAGGTTACATCTAGTGGTGGCTAAAACTTTGTACAATGAGAAAGTAAGCAAGTCGTTTCTTAGAATTCCGAATTATCTGTTTTAAATTATTCTGACGTGCATGCATGCGGGCAAATTCGTGAGTAAGGTTTTTGTATTAAATTGTATTAATGTATTTTTCATGTTAATATTTTAGGAGTAAATCAATATCCTAAGCAACTGAAATGCAATTTAT
>JADBJO010003408.1:0-2500 GCA_016801955.1 Conus betulinus
CAACCCTAAACACTATATAATTAGAAATGGGTAACATTGCAGACAACACATGGAACGTTTCCTATCGCGAGCAGAAAACTCAAAACACATGAAAACCACTGACCGCTCACGTGATTGGCAGACAGCGACACGTATAAAAAAACACCGGACAACACCGCCCCCCCCATACCCTGACGACTGCACCACCAGAACCAGCGCTGTAGGTTTTAAGCTTTTACATTTTACTCAAAGTTTAACAGATCCGCTCCCAACCCGTTGAGCGACTTTTTTTTAACGTTATTGTTGGTTAGCCACAATTTTATATATATATATTATATATATATCTATCATCTATCTAATATATATATTCAACCTACGTGATGAATAATACTACTTGTGTACTTATCTTACATGGCATACTTCCTGGGGTTTCACTTCACACTCACCTGTTCTGTTGCTTTTTTTTTTCTGGGCACATTAGCGCCTGTCCCGTTTCGGGTTGCGCTGCCCTTGTCACAGATTCAAGAGCTTTTCTTTCTTTCGTGCTCCGATGTTCTTTTTCCGCTATCTATCTATCTATCTATCTTTTTTGCAGCATATCACTTTGGTTTACCCTACACTTGCAGTAGTGTAGTTCAATCATTTCTATTTTGTTTTGCAACTATCAGTCTGATTATTCTAGCTTGTCTAGCTCGCTAGCTCACTAGTTTCGCTAGCGAGCTAGCTAGCTAGCCTCGCTAAGCTAGCTACTAAGCTAATAGATAGATCGATATACTAACGCTTACGAGACTGCTTGCCAGTTTAGCCAGACGGATAGTAAGGTAAGGTAGGTATGGACGGTAGTAACATAGAGAGGCAGAAAACAGGCACTAAGTCGAGTAGTCCAGTCAGGCCGGCAGTTAGGTGGGTAGGTGTTTGGGGACAGGGTGTTAAGGGAGGCCTGGTCAATGCCCCGGTCAGACAGGTAGGTAGTATGCAGGTTAGGACGGAGGGGTATACAGGCGGTAGGTAGATAAGTCGTGGTAGTAAGTGGGTGGTCGTGGTATTATTAGGTGGTAAATGGATCGGTGGGTGTTAGATGGTTAAGGTGTTAGGTAGGTAGGTGGCGGGCAGGTGGATAGGTGGGTAACTAGGTGGATGGGTAGTGGGTAGCTAGGTAGGTGTAGGGATGTGGAGTTGGTAGTGGGTAGTGTGGGTGGGTGGGTAGGTAGGTGGGTGGGTAGGTGGGTAGGTGGTAGGAAGGCAGCTGGTAAGGTGTGTAGGTATGTCGGTGTAGGTGGGTAGATGGGTTAGTGTTGATAGGTGGCTAGGTAGGTAGGTCGGTGTGGTAAGTGGTAGGTAGTCGAAGTGTGTTTTATAGGTGATTAGGTAGGTAAGTCAGTGTTATATGGGTTTTGTGTAGGCAGGTGGGTAGTAGGGTAGGTATTTAGGTAAGTGTGCTAGGGTGGGGTAAGTCGTTATTGGGTTGGTAGGTAGGTGGTAGGTAGGTAGGTGGGGTAGGTAGATAGGGAGGTAGGTGGTGGGGTAGGTAGGTAGTGTCGTAGTTGGGTTACGTACGAGGTAGGTAAGGTACGTAGGTAGGTAGGTAGCCGGTAGACTGGTATGTAGTTAGGTAGGTAGATATCGGTTTCAGTTCGCTTAGACATTTGTTTTATTACAAGACGGTAATGGAGTTATTGTCACCAAGATCGTACAGAGGGACCTCACGATGATAATCCTGTTTGTTGTTGTGTGTGTGGTGGTTTTGTGTTGGGGGGGTGTGTGGTTGTGTGTTTGTGGTTTGTGTGTGTGGTGTGTGTGTGGGTGTGTGTGTGTGTGTTTGTGTTGTGTGTGTGTGTGTTGCACATTTAAACGAGCCGTGAATTAGTCTTTTTACACCCCCACCCCCACCCCCCAATCCCCCACCCCAGTTTGCAGATATTGTGCATAACTGCCTCCTAATATTAACATGTTTACGAAAACGTAAGCATGTTTTCGTTATGTTTGAATAGTGGACGTTGCTTCGGGCGGAACTCAAACACACAAATCCACACGAAAAAAACGATGAAGCCGCCGAACGAACGAACACAAACACATGACAAGAAAACACGACGCGTTTTCGACCTCTCTTGGTCTTCTTCAGCCAAGACAAACAACCTTGAAGACAATGGAACGAAGAACGAACAATCACTTATCTCCCCTAAGCGGGCGCAAAAGGGTATTTGTTTTTTTTCGTTCAGCGGCACCGCCGTTTATCTTTAAGTATGTCTTTGTTTGTCAACATTTTCTACATTCACTGAAGAGATCGGTTATGTCAATAATACCCAGTGAAAACACGGAAACGGGTGTCATCCATTTTTATCTTTGCACTAGCAGCGCTTAAGGGTATGCGCAAAAGACGGGACATATTTTCCTAACTTGAAATATCAATCATATTCGATATATATTGGCCATATAATAAACTATAAACTCTTGGTTGCAAAATGATGTAATTTTAGAATAGGCATAGACAGGTTTTTGCGCTTTCACTGTGTGTGTTGTG
>JADBJO010003408.1:20000-25000 GCA_016801955.1 Conus betulinus
GGTTATCTTTCCAGTGATGGATCCGCGTTTTCATACAGACATACACCACGTGTTCGCGCCAAAATGTCATGGGTTACCCACCCTGTGAAGTGGCTAGTGTTGCGGACTCCCGGCTCGGAAGACGAGGGTTCGGTTCCCATCAGAGCTGCTTACTTGTTGGGATCTTTTCTGTCACGATTGGCTCCTACCCTGAGTTGAGTTTGCTACGGGCTCAGATGGGAAGACTTCGACCACACAGTCGAGTTTCACCCACTTAATGGATGCATCTTTGAGAGCATTGCTCAACTTTTCTGGCAAACTCTCTGAGTGTTTCAAACTCTTAAGCATAGTTGACGTCGAGAAACATCATCACATTGAGCGTTGAGTACAGCCCTGCCGTGGATTCTCAGACCTAAATGAAAATAAATCCGTCGCTTCTTCTTCTTCAGCATCCTCCTCCTCCTCCTCCTCCTCCTCCTCCTCGATCAGCATAAAAGGTCTCACATCCTGTAGGTCTTCATGCTCTGCTCTCATGGTGACCTCAGTTCTGATGACCTTTCCACGCCCTTGCCCTTTGTTTGGTGCTGTCGGGCCACACCGGTATAGGCAAGTTCGTGAGGACGAGGTGGCGCCCTTCGGAGGGAGAGCTCACTCACGCCGGCTCCGTGATTGAGCAATTACTGTCGTCAGTAGGGGGCATAGAAGGTGGTGTCCTGCTTATGTTGAATCAGGACAGGCATCCTGAGCACTACTGAAGTGACTCGGAAGCAGTGCAGTGTCTCCTGCGGTGGGTCGACATCAAGTCAAAGGAACCATGAGACATCAGCACAAAGCTATACAGGTCTGTGTTGAACATCAAACACCAGTTCCCGAAGGCAAAGATAGCGATAAGCCAAGTGGCGCCTGTCAGAAACAAAACATACAACATCAAGCGTGAACTACTGAATGCCTTTACGAAGTCGAAGCTCGCCTCTGAAGACGATATTACCTTCATCAGCCAAACCTGCGGGCCAGTGACTACAGACTCCTCAATCGGGACGACATCCACCCCACTTCAAGAGGAGCATGCGTTCTTGCAAGGAACCTAGGGCAGCACACCTCCATCGATTGTTTTGGGAAAGGCCTAGGAGGAGATCATCCCGTCATCAACACCAAAGGGGCTATGGTTTTTATCCTCCAGCGTTTCCCCCGCCCTGGTTCTACTGACATTACAGTGGACACATCTCCGCAAAACTGTCATTTCATCTTTCTTCGGCTGTTATGATTAGCTGATATTTAATTGTGATTATTATTACTTTCATTGTGTTATGATTAGCTAATACCTAATTGTTCTTCCAAAACATAAGATGAAAAAATGTAAAGTGTCAAATATTAATATTCTGCAATGGAACGCTCGTTCTCTTGCCAGAAACTTCGCTTATCTTAATCAGTATTTGGTCCATAACAACTACCAAATTTTACTCCTTCAGTCCTTGCGTCAACAAAAGTGCCTTACCAAAAATATCAGGTTTTTATTATCCCCCCGTGTATGAACAGTCTGATCCCTCTAATCGCGTTCAAACTGCTATTTATGTTCGTGAAGGACTGGACCACTGTCAACGAACTTCACCAGCCCCTTTGGACATTGAGTCTGTATCATCGTGTGCTGTCATTGTCAGATTTTCCACATCTTTTGTTCTTAACATTGCTTCTGTATATTTACCTAGAGGTCCAGATGACATGAACACTGACTGGTTGAAAAACTTTCAAGACCAGCAAGACAAATGGGTGATAGGGGGAGATTTCAATGCGCATGCTCCTTTCTGGGATAATAACTGCACACACATCACAAGCAACAGATTCATT
Organism: Conus betulinus; assembly: GCA_016801955.1. Classification (NCBI taxonomy): domain Eukaryota; kingdom Metazoa; phylum Mollusca; class Gastropoda; order Neogastropoda; family Conidae; genus Conus; species Conus betulinus. The sequence goes on from JADBJO010003408.1 coordinate 21,825, forward strand.
GATAACATAGCAGACTCAAATTTATATATTTGTTAAATAATGGAAATGTTACCCGCATCCCTGATATAGCAACTCATAGACCCTCAGCTATAGATCTCACTTTCATATCTCCTTCACTTGCAACAGATTGTTCATGGAATCCTGAAGATGACTTGCTAGGATCTGACCACACTCCCATTAAAATTTCTATCAATAAAGAGATAGAACAAAGAGAAAAACAAAACTGACATACTTCCAAAATACAATTATAAATATGCAGATTGGTCAGCTTTTAAAACTTTTCTTCAAACTGTGACCATAGATATTACAAGCACAGTTAACATAGACGACCTTTACACTTTATTTCAGTCTTCCTTATAGCAGCTGCAGATAATTCTATTCCAAGGGACATATATCTAAACCAGGGAAGCACGAAGGAAATGTATGGTGGAATGATGACTGCAAGCGCGCTGTTGATGAAAAGAAAGAAAAATATAAGATATATATCAGGGACAAAGGAACAGACCAAAAAGACAGAAAACAGAGAGAAATGAAAATGGCTAGTAAGCATAGTGATGAAATAATCAAGATGCAAAGCAGCACTACTGGTCCACATTTTGCAAAACTGAAATAAAAGAACATAAGGATATAGGAAAAATTTGCAGGAGATAAAAGTAATGAAAAATGGCATTAAGTTTCCAACATATCCAATAAAACAAAATGATAATCCCTTACCAAGTGCCCAGCAGAAAGCCGAAGCCTTCGCTAACATGTTTGCCAATGTCAGCTGTGAAAATGGTTTATCAAAGATTTGTAATGAGTATAGAGACCAAGAAGAGCAAAAAAAGAATTTACAAAGATCCTATTCCCGATAACACAAACTATATTAATGCACATCTAACGCTTCAGGAACTCAAAGATGCAATAAATTCCATCCAAAAAAAAAAAAAAACATCGGTGGGACTGGACGCAATTTCGAATCAAATGCTAAAAAATCTGCCTGAAAATTTTATCAATTTCCTGTATGAAATATTTCAAAAATGCTGGTGTGATGGTGATATGCCAAAAATTTGGAAAGAATCAATCGTGGTTCCCATTCACAAACATGGCAAAAGCTGCACAGACATAAACAGTTATAGACCTATAGCATTAACATCCCATGTATGCAAACTTTTGGAAAGAATCGTTTTAAACAGACTACACACTTTTGTGAGAAGAATGAAATAATACCTATAAATCAGGCCGGTTTCAGAAAGAGTAGATCGACAACAGAACAATTAGTGAAACTTACAACAAACATAAAAAAAGCAATTTGCTAGACGTAAATGTATATTAGCGACATTTTTTGACATAAATAAAGCTTATGATCAAGTCTGGCATTCTCGGCTCTTACTTAATTAAAAAACATAGGTCTGTCTGGTCATATTTATGATTATATCAATTGTTTTCTAAAGAATCGAAAAATTCAAACTAGAATAGGAAACACGTATTCAACTAAAAGAACTCTTACCATGGGTATCCCTCAAGGATCAGTTATTGCTCCTTTCCTATTTTCATTACTAATGCATGATTTACCAGTAAAAAATATCTAAAAGTCATCTTGATTCAATATGCTGACGATATATGCATGTGGATGGAAGTAACCTTAAAAAAGAAAACCCCACTACGTAGCATAAACCATACCAAAAAAGTGTATCAAAAAGAGCTCGACATTATAGCAGAGTACTTGACAAAGAATGGACTAAGTTTATCTGAAGAAAAAACAAAGATTGTTTTATTCAACAGTGGCTCGAATCCCGACAAAATGCCTGTTTTCAAAATGAATGGAATATAGTTCTTATTATGCTTCACAGATCAAGTTTTTGGGCGTTAACCTCACATCGAAAATGTCTTGGAATCAAACATAGATTATTTGCTGACAAAAAAGTAAGGAAACTTTAAATTTTCTCAAAATTGTGAGTACACAGAGATGGGGACAAGACACGTCCACTCTAATTTATCTATGTAAATGTCTAATAAGATCAAAATTAACATACGCGCAAGAAGTGTTTTTTAGTGCACCAAAATATCTGTTAAAGAAGCTTCAAAGCATAGAATGTAAAGCGCTCAAACTTGCAATGGGTCTTCCCACCCATGCATCTTGTCTTCGAACATATAATGAGGCTCAAATTTTACCCTTAGATGATCAGAGGGAAGTGGCTGCCACGAAATTTGTGATAAGAAGCGTTCCAGTTAAGAATGATGTGAAAAATGAAATTAAAATTAGATCAGATATCGACTTTCCTACACGTGCAAAACAATATCCTCTCAGATTACTCTGGCAACGTATACATCTGAGCTTAGGCAAGCCACGGGCATTACTGTTGACGAAAAGTCTGTATCTGCAAGGCCGTCTTTCTTCCCTACACCACCCTGGGAACTTCAAAGGGCCCAATTTGATATTGACCACACTGATTTAAAAAAGAAGGACAATATAAATATAGTGGCAAGCAATGCTAAATTTCATATTGAAGAGAAATATCCAAATCATTTAAAAGTATACACAGATGGGTCATTAATTCAAAAAAATGCGGGCTCTGCTTATTTGATACCTGATTTAAAAGTAGAGAAATGTTTTTCACTGGGGAAAAATAAATCGGTTTTTACTGCGGAACTTACTGCAATATTAATGGCGTTAAATTATCTTCTAAATTTCCCACGATCTATATTTCAAGTACTTTTTTGTGTTGATTCAAAGTCTGTGCTTCAGGCACTGAAATCATTAAAAAACTGAAGAATAGATCAGAAATGATATTGAAATTAGCTGTTTAATTCATGCTCTCTCTATACAAGGCACGGCAATTACTTTCTGCTGGATACCGTCACACTGTTCATTTTATTATAACGACAAAGTAGACAGAGCTGCGAAACAAGGTGCAAAATGTAGCTCAGAGTCTCTCAGGATGGATTTTCCACTTACGGTTCAAGAACAATATAGTATAGTGGAATCATTTGCTTGGAACCATTTCCAGAATTCCTTCAGAAAAAGTCTCAGAAAGTCTCACAAAAAGCTTATTTACACAGATTTTAGTATTGCAAACTTAAAAAAAAACACACTCCCATTAGCAGGAAGTTATCGTCCCTTATGTATAGGTGGAAAGTCGATGCTTTTACAACAAAATTTAGTAAAAATGCCTCATGTGTTTGTGGACAGAGCA
>JADBJO010003408.1:35000-40000 GCA_016801955.1 Conus betulinus
GCAGTGAAATACTGGGTCAGATTTTTTTTTTAAGAAATGACGCCAAACTGAACACCAAAACAGGCATACGAAAAAGAATTGGCTTTAGACATAAAAAACGTTGTTTTTTGACTCCTACGGATTTCCAGAAGTGTAGATAAATGGAGAGTGGGAGATGTAGAAAAAGGCATTCTTATCGGTGGTTAGACAGAGAATTGCAGACTGTTTCAAACAGGACTGGCACAGTAAATTAGAAGGTAGTGATCGTTACACCGTCTACCGATCCTTGAAATCACTGCGTCAACCTGAGAAATACTTTATATGATATCACAATTATAAAAATTCAGACGGCGTTAGCAAAAGTCAGATTAGGTGTGTAAATGAGCTTCGAACAAATAACAAATATACTGATACTACAATAACCACCTGCCCTTTTTGCAGTGAAGAAGAAAACCGAACTACATTTTCTTTTAAAAATGTCCAAAGTTACAAAAACAATTACGAGAAAAGATGTATTCATAACACTATAAAGATAGCTTTCCTGTCCAGTTAAAGGCACTATTGCAAAACGAAAATGCTGTCATAATGAAAGATGTTGCTATGTTTGTACATTACGCTTTACGTTTTTAGACAGGAACAGTTGTAATGAAAATGTAATAAACCTAAGTTTGTCACTTTTGTTTTTGCCAAATGAGCATCCTTCTTTTTAAATTTTTTTATATATGAATAATTCATTTTCAATACCATAACGATTTCATGTTACGTGCGTCTCATATGGATAGGCTGGAGGCCTTGCTAATAAAGTCACGATTCTCTCTCTCTCTCCTCTCTCTATCTATCTCTTTCATCTCTCTCTCTCCTCTCTCTCTCTCTCTCTTCTCTCTCTCCCTCTCCTCTCTCTCTCTCTCTCTCTCTTCTTCCCCTACTCTTTCTGTGATCGGGTTTTCGTCAAGGCAATGTTGATTTCTGACATGTACTTTTTTGTGTGTGTTTATCATTTGACATTCATTTCCGAAAATCCCCCATCCCTACTGCATTGCCTACCTGAAACGATGCTTTCTGAGCTGAACTCTCAAAAAGACACGATTCATTGATTGATTGATGATTTCTTCATTCTCTCCTCCTCGCCTCTCCTCTCTCTCTCACTCTCTCTCTCTCTCTCTCTCTCTCTCCTCTCTCTCTCTCTCTCTCTCTTGTCAGACGTCTGATTACAGACGATATCCGATCATGCTTTTTCATAAATGTGTACGCCCTTTTGTGTTTGTGCTTTTTCTTTCCATTTTTTTTCTTTCTTTTTTTCGTTCTCTATTATTTCCGAGCTTTTTTACTACATATTGTATGCATGATTTTTTTTTTTTGTTCCAGCAAGAACAGTTTAGAACAGATTATCAAACTTCGTTATCCCTGTTTGAGTTTTATTTTCTGAGTTTACTACTTTTTTTCCTTTTTTCTTTTTGCTTGTGAACAATGTAAGCGCTTTTTTCTAATGCACTGTATGTTGCAGATTGGAAATATAATTAAGTGTGATTCTTTTTACTTTATCTTATTGTGTTCGTGTGCTTAATTAAGAGCAAGATAAAACAAACTCGTTTTGTCTTTTTTTGTTTTTTCTTTATTGCTCAGCTGTCGTCCGTTTGATCAACATTTATACCCTCCACTTCCTCTCTCTTTTAGATAGCCATCCTTTGTCTCTTTTTCCGACTGTTACCCCCTGGGTAAAAAAAAAAACGTGAAAATTCAACCAAAAAAAGGAGTAAAACAAAAGGGGGAAATATGGAAAGCATCTATCTGTTTGACATTCTTTTCCTTAAGTCCAGGTAAGGTAAGGCTGTCACCACGTTAAAATCAACTCACAAGTCATCAAAAACAAACACACGAACAACAAAACAAACAAACAACGAACGAACAAACAAAACAAAACCGCCTTTCACTCATGCTTTTTAAAATACACCTACAACGTACCAGAAACTTCGCTAAAATCTTTCTTCCATAAAATCTCATATCAGATAAAAAAAAAAGTCAATCTCCTTCAAAAATGCAAAGATCACGTCAGGTGGAACATCTCTGAACAGGGTTTTCATGGACTCTGCTATAAAGTGCTTATGTCTCACATCGTGCAAGTCCCAACAGTCTAAAAGAGTATGTTTTCACTGTGAGTAGAACATGAAATGGAAATGCACCATGGAGCTTCTTCACCTTTTACAAGATAAGAATGGGTGTAAAACGAGTGGCCTGTGTGCAAGCAAGGGCCATGTGGAGTCTTTGGGGGACCTCACTAAACAACAATTTACAAATTCCCTGCAGTTCAGTTCACGGAGTGTCAAGGCCTGATTCTGTGAAAACACATTACCCTCTTCACTTTGCATTGTCAGTGGTCTTTGTTGTTGTTGTTGTTGTTGTTGTCCTGTCATGGCCTCTGTCTTCCCCCTTAAACAGTTCCCTGGATGATTGTTTCAACAAGGCCACTGGATTTTGTCACATGGCCATACCAACAAAGTTAACGTTCTTTGACAGAAGTCAGTAGATCTCCACATGGTCCTACATGCTGCCTGATGGTTAGAAACACTGGCTGATGGGCGATATGGTAATCATGTCTGGTGTGTAGCGTGTTGCGGTACGTCCTTTCCATGGTATACATTTCTCCTTCCAGGTCTGCTGTGTGGATTCATTTCAGCACAGACAGAAAAAGCTAATGCTCTCTCTCTCTCTCTCTCTCTCTCTCTCTCTCTCTCTCTCTCTCCTCTCTCCCCCTCTCTCCCCCCCCCCCCCCCCCCACACACACACACACACACACGCACACTTTCCCAGATCTTTATCATTACAGGTTTTGTTTTATAAACGAAGAAATGTCTCGATTTTGACGTACAGCATTTACACAGTGAAACGAATAGCACACAACTATCTCAAATAACCGAGTGTACAAACTTCTAGTAATGACAAACTCCCCAACCTTCAGGCATCATCCATTTCAAGCATTCGGAATCCAAACATATGAGCATCATCATCCTGCTTCAGAGGCGGCCACCACACTGAGGGAGAGAGTGATTTCTCTATCGGCTTTATAAAAGTGGGAGGGGGGGTGTTTTATAGCTAACATTTAACATTTATCCCCTCTGCCTCTCAAGTTTTTCATTGCCTCAGACACATGCTGCGTACTCTGCCTGGAGGGCTTCAGGTTAAGATCCTGCGTAGACCGATTGTAATGAACTACAATGCTAAGTAGCGATTGTTATGTCTGCTAAGGAGGCTACGTGTTCACCTCCTTCAGCAGGTATAATTGTTAGAGCTGGTGATTGTTACCTCTGCCATGGGAATTCTGATTTTTATTTCACTAGCTCCCATTGGTTGGTTAGAGGGTTGGTTTGACTATCAGCAAGAAGAACTGAACTCAGTTTGATTAAACTTAATGAAAAAAAAAAAATGGAGTATGGCCCAGGAGCAACTCCATTCTATGTCTTCTACGGTTCGTTTTGCTGTTGGGGATTAAACGGCTGGGCCAGGATCCTGTAAAGAAGAGTGCCATCAGTTTTTGTACAGCAGCTTTGAAACTGTTTAACCAAATGTTGACAGGAGAGAGAGAGAGAGAGAAAGAGAGGGAGAGGGAGAGGAGAGAGAGAGAGAGAGAGAGAGAGAGAGAGAGAGAGTAATAAAATGAAATTGAATAAGATTGTGATATACCATGTGGTGGGAAGGAGGGGCAGGTTATTACATCGAAACCATAGTGCCGATGCCGAGCTACGTAAATCATTGTAACTAGTCTGACGAAGGTTTGAATAATCCACCACATGCCTAAATTACTAGCTCACAGGTTCTAATATCTATATGGAGATGACTGACTGTAGTTTTAGTATAACAAATCAAAAAAAAAAAAAAAAACCCTGAAATATAACGACCCATTAACTGAAAGAGGGAAAAGAAAGGGAGAGGAAAGGAAAATGTCTACAAGCAGTGCCCTGATCCATCAAAAGTTAGTACCCTCAAAAAGACTTTGATCACAGATCATCATCCAGGCCACCTAGCATACTGTTCCATCAAAATGAAGCAGCACAGCATGGCAGCGACTCAATCACCATTTACTCCCCAGAAAATCACTGGAACAGGAGACAAAAGAGTAAAAAATAAAAGAAACAAAAAAAAGAAAGAACGGCTGCACATCATGATGAGACCACCTGTCCCATTAATCATTCAGACTATCCTGTTACGGGACACACATTGGATTGTTGGCACGTGCCACACACACACACACACACACGCGCGCGCGCGCGCGCTCGCACTCACGCATGCACACACACATACATACACATGCATGCACGTGCACACACACGCACACACAGATACACACATGGACACACGCATGTACGCACGCACATACGCACGCACGCACGCACGCGCACGCACACACACACACACACACACACACACACACACACACACACACACACACACACACACACACACACACACACACACACACACACACACCACACATTCCCAGACATTTGTCATTAAATGTTTCATTCTGAAATGAAAAAAAAAAAAAAAAAATCAATTTTTACGTATAGCGCATAAACAATAAAAATGAATTCTACAAAGCTAACACAAACAAGATGGTGTACAGATCTCTAAAACACAAATACTCCTGCACACCTGAAGACGTCACCCATTTCAAGCATTGTCCTCTGAAATCCAATCATTAGAGCATCATCTAGCTGCTCTAGAGACACAACCACCATACTAAGGAGAGAGCCAGTTTCATGTCAGCTTTGAAAAAGGGGGGTGGGGGTGGGGTATCTTGTGCGACTTGTAGTTGCATCTCTAACACCCTTCATGTTGTTTCTGTGTTTCGGCCAGCTACTGCTGGTCTTCATCACAGGTTACCAAAAAAAAAAAAATGACAGAACAGAGTTGGAAAAGAAAAGTGATGTGGCGTATCACATCAATGTTAGCAGTGCAGTGAGGACTATATTGGAGAGAAACTGGTCCGTCTGTGAAAACAAGGCTAAATGAACACACTACCAAAG
>JADBJO010003408.1:52500-57500 GCA_016801955.1 Conus betulinus
TTTTGAACGCAGAACCGATTGCCTTGAAGACAAATCAAAGAGAAAGAATCTCGTCATCTATTGAATAATCACAAAGACCATGAAACTTGAAAGGGTTGTGAAGACATTGTCAAGGAAATGATTTTTGACAATCTGGAACTGTCTGGAGAGTGTGAATTTGACCGTATTCACAATGTGTCTACTAAGAAAGACTCTCCAATTGTGTCCAGGTGTACTTTTTTTTTCAAAGAGACAAGAGGACATTCTGACAGCTACAGATAAATTGAAAGAGACATCTATTTTCATTGGAGTGTGAGAACTGAGGGAAAAAAAAACATTTCTTTTCTAAAAAGAGTCTGGGAAAAGAACCAGTATGGACTTCGATCACCTCATTACCGTTAGAACTCAATCATATCTCGGTGCGAGCAGAAATCTTGCTCAGGCAAAATAGGTATTAGGCCGAATCTGTTAAAAGAGTTCTGCCACTACAAATCCTAATTTATCCCAAGTAAGGTGTTCACAGGGGAACACTGAACAAATTACACCGGCCGATCATGTGTCGGAAACAGGCTGTGCAAACACTGCGCTCTCCGTCGTTGGTAAATCGGTTAGTGTGCCGCAGAATATAGTATGGTCCAAAGAAAAATGGGTGACACACATTAGGGGGCCATACTGAAATAATTTGGGGAAAAAAAAAAATCAACGGTGCAAAGAATGGCCCAAACAATGAGCTTGTAAAATATATAACAATGTTTATTATTTTCCATTAGAATGTACCTGATGTTCTCTCAAAGCTGAATAATAAAGATTTTAATTTCCTATGTTTTATCTTTTTACTTGGTTTAATTCGTAGAGACATTCGTCGTCGAAAGCTTTCCAAATTCAGTTTGGCATTTCCATAAATTGCACAGCATATTGTAAGTCAGCAGTTAAACTATGTAAGCAGTTAAACAAATTACACAGCATATTGTAAGACGTTCTGGAGGATTTGCATATTTACCTCGTTAAACAAAAAACGCATTTGTCATTTGGGTAAACAAAAATGCATATTGGTCAGCAGTTAAAACGCGGGAATTTTCTTTGTTTTTTTTTACCTCGTTAAAAACGAATTTGTCATGGGTAACATGCGGTGTGCAGCTTAAAACTGATCAAGAGATATTCTTTTTATTTATTGTCTATATCCCTCCTGAATGTCATTGTTCTCATAAATCTAGTAGTATGGATAATAATACAAAATTACTTGAAGATATCCCTTCTGGAACCATACTAGGTAACGAAGTGTACATTTTGGTGTATGGTAACTTAAACACGACAGGAGACCATTTTCCGCCGATTGACAGTGTTGTTGGTAATGTTGCTGTATGTGATGAGGTAAATGAATGAATTATTCGAAATTCGCAAGGTAAAGTAGTTAATGTCTATAGAAGAAAACTTTGGAACGTGTGTTCTTTGGCGGGACTATGTATGAATGGGGACAGAGATGGTCGTTTTACTTACATTTCTGATTCAAGCAGTCGTACATTTTTTTTTTTAGCCTGTGATAATTTCGAGGATTGACTGCCAGGACCCTCGTTTGTTCTCATTTTTTCCACTCATGTTTGGTAATGCATTTGGTGGAAAGGATTGAATCTGATCACATCTCTATAGCAAAATGTATCAGAACACGTAATAATAATATAGCTGGATTAAACTGTATATAGAAGAAAACAACGTGTCAAACGAGGTAGTGCGTTCAATAGCATTAGTACTGACGACTGGCTTTTTTATTTTAAGAATATCCTTGAAAAGCAAGATGTAATACAAAGTTACAAGAGGAGAGTGTGTTTAATTTATGTAGATGTATTCTTTGATGTATACAAGAACACTGAGTCACAGTTGTTGTGTCCACTACGTTCATCCACAGTGGAAAATGAGATCCACTTTTTCCTTTTGCGTTCGGTGTTAAAAAAGAAACTAATCCCAAAGAATTATTGCATGATTCCATATATGTTCAAGTTGTGCCTTTTGCTTTCATTACTTAACATTGTAATGATGCGTAGTTTGTCATTACACTCATGCAAAGCCTTTGCAAGACATGTCGTCTTCATCGGCTGGATGTTCAATCTGTTATCTTATACTGAACCTGTATATATGTGTGTACACTGTATGTGATCATCGTTTGTAACTCTGTTGTGATGGAGGTCTCATCTGGACGTGCGGATGGCCTGCTGATTAAAGAATCCTTCATTCGTTCGTTCATTCATTCATTCACTCATTCATTCATCAATCCATCCATCCATCCATCCATCCATCCATTCATTCATTCGTTCATTCTATTCTCTCTCTCTCTCTCTCTGTCTCTCTGTCTCTCTCTCTCTTTCTCTCTCTCTCTCTCTCTCTCTCTCTCTCTCTCTCTCTTAAATGCTGTATTCAGTATCCAAAACACTGATGATGTGTCGGTAAAACGAGATCAAAGATTTTTCTTTAAATCTTCCGATTTCCACACCGCCTTGTTCCGTACCTCACCCCCCACCTCCCTCCTTAATCCCAGTTCTCTCATCCCCTTTATTTTGTTCTCGACTTGGATTTCATTCGTTTTGTTCTCTTTGTTCATAATGTTTGTTTCGTGGAGGAGCTATTGTAACATTCTTGTGTGGGGAAAAATGAAAGCTTAGAAAATGATTCAGTGGACAAGTTCCAGCTTCCAGTATGTTGCTCAAATCCGTTAGTGTCCCTTGAGGAAGAGGTAGGAGAGTGCCACTTTCCTTCTCCAAGACTTGCCATTACATCGCGAAAATGGATGAAGAAGGCATTCGGCTTTTCTTTCGTGTACATGTCCGTTGCTTCAAACATATTCTGAAATGTCTGTTTGAAAGCATTCACCTTTCTATTTTTTTCCTCACAATTTCAGTATCATGAGCTGCCGGACATGATGAGTGGGGGTGGCTGACTGCAGGCTTGAGGCTGATGGTTTTCAAAAAGATAGTATCATAAGAGAGAGAGTGGTTTGATGAGCTGTTATTCCTGTTTCAAGCCATTACACCCTCTCATCTCTCTCTCTCTCTCTCTCTCTCTCTCTCTCTCTCTCTCTCTCTCTTCGTCAGGCGCCAGATTATAAGCACTGGCCTTTGACTACGTCGATCATGTATTCTCATGAAGGGATATTCTTTTCCTTGTTTCTGTCTTAGTGCTTTCCTTTATCTTTAACCCGATTTCCTGTCTTCTGTTAACGTTTGTTATATAACATATGCATGAATTTGTCAGACTGAATGATAACTTAGGCAATGCCTTATTAGTAACCTTTCGTTGAATTTTTTTTCTGACTTCTCTCTCCTTTTTTACATGTTTGGGAGCTCTTTTCCCGATACCTTCTTAGATTATATTTACATATGTGTTATCTAAGTATGATGCGCTTTCTTCATATCATTATGCTGTGTTTTGTGCAAGAATCAACCAAGGTTATAGTGTTTCTTTTTCTCATTATTCAAAAGTCATTCGTTAAGTCGATCATTGCCTCTTCATTTCATTTGTGTGTGTGTGTGTGTGTGTGTGTGTGTGTGTGTGTGTGTGTGTGTGTGTGTGTGTGTGTGTGTGTGTGTGTGACCCATTCACGCCAAATTCTCTTTTTATTCTACTACTGAGTTATCTCTGCTCAAAGATAAACCGTGAGATTCCATGAAAGCAGGACAGAAACAAATGAGAAAGGAAAGAAAAATACAGTGAGGATCAGATCAGTTTCAGCATAGACAACTAAATCACGTCGTCTCTAAAAAACATCACATTTACAGACTCGCATTCTTTAACTCTTGACAGGCCTTATGGAAATATTTCCACAGCTAAAATTCATTTTAAATCACCAGCCAACTCTGAATATTGTCACCATACTGAAGCTGATCAGGATTGTCTTTGTGGCATCAGTTATAGGATCAATGGAGACACCTAAGGCGGAGATTTTCTTCTTCTTCTTCTTTCTTCTTCTTCTTTGCTTCCCTAGGGCCAAACCCCACCTCTTTATTTTTTGGTGCTTCACACTGTCCTCTTTATCTGAAAAAAAAAAAACCGGAAAAATCCACAACTAAGTTTTTTTTTTTCTCTTCCCAACCACACACACACACACACACACACACACACACCACAACACACACACACGCGCTCCTCTCTCTCTCTCTCCGTCTCTTCTCTCTCTCTCTCTCTCTCTCTCACTCTCTCTCTGTCTCCCTCTCCCTGTCTCTATCACACACACACACACACACACACACACACACACACACACACACACACACACAGAGAGAGAGAGAGAGAGAGAGAGAGAGAGAGAGAGAGAGAGAGAGAGAGAGAGAGAGAGAGAGAGAGAACGCAGGTAGGATGATAGGATGGTAGCAGACAGATCAGCATACCAGCTACTTGTAATTTCGAAAACATCGGGCATATCATGTTTCCTCATTAAAAAAAAAAAAACCGAATGTGGAGGAGATTAGTTACATCATTTGTAGACATTGCTTGTATAAATGCTTTACCGAGGAAACAAAAAAGAAGTGGCGCCTTCTAAGTACAGTGTTCCCATGTCTTGTTTTTAATAAACTCAATTGCAAAGGTGAAGTCCACAAAAAACTATAGGTGCTCTCTTTTACATGCGTCTACACCATTTATACGTCAGTGTGCTTCAATGGTCAAAAGAACTAACTGAGGAGGGAGTAACAAAAAAGTACCAGCCGGCTTTATTTCAGTCTTTCCACAGCAAAGGACGTAATATACTTGGCAGAGAAGCATGCATTCGAAAATGTAACCACAAGTTAACAAAGCATATTAAGAAAAAAAAAGAGATCGAAATGAAAACAAACGTTCAAAAATATATCTGTATGGACATCAATAAATACCAAATAGAGAGCCACATTTGGATGCAATGAGAGGTAAAAGAACACGCATATATATATATATATATATATATATATATATATATATATATATATATATATAGAGAGAGAGAGAGAGAGAGAGAGAGAGAGAGAGAGAGAGAGAGAGAGAGAGAGAGAGAGATTTAC
>JADBJO010003408.1:65000-70000 GCA_016801955.1 Conus betulinus
CCGTTATGGGCCTTTTAGCCATTAGTCAGTAAAACATTGCATTGGGCATCATCTGCGACCCATAATGAAAATACCTACAAATTTTCAGAAAGATCGGCCACGTACTTTCTGAGATATTCCATAAAGATGGAGAACGTTATGGGCCATTATGGCCATAAGTGACGGCTATAACGGTAAAGTAAACATTGGGCGTAATGCATGACCCATAATGAACATACTTACAAATTTTCAGAAAGATCCGCCTAGCAGTTTTGTCTGGAGCGAGTGGAACACATTTTTGACCATGGACGGACAGACACCCACCCCCACCCCCAACACACACACACACACACACACACACACACACACACACACACACACACACACAGAGCATTTCTTCATCATTCCCATTGTAAAGTACTCCCTGTTCTTTAAGAACTGGGAGTACAAGAACCATGCTAGCACAAAAACTCCCACCTTTTTTCTCAGCACAATGATCCTTGACTGTCAACCAGATTCCTCAGATATCTTTTTCTTTGGAGCTAAACAGCCCCCCCCCCCCCCCCCCCCCCCCAATGCCCAATAATCTGACTGACGACCCTGTCTCTCTGACTGCACGTGTTGTTGTTGTTGTTACGTCAGACACACAAGTGGGAGGGGGGGGGGGGTGTGTCACACTGAGAAACAGGGAGCTGGTGAGGTTGTAGATTGGATCATGTTTGATTGATCGCCTGTGGTTGGGGTTACCATGCTGGCAGCTTGACAATGAAATTTTGATGTGCTGTCTGTCTGTCTGTCTGTCTGTCTGTCTGTCTGTCTCTCTCTCTCTCTCTCTCTGCATGTGAGTATGCATGTCGGCATGCATGTATCCTTGCAGGACTCCATTCCATGCAGCGTCTGTGGACCACTTTGTGCCTCAGGAATTGGTCTTCATTCCCAATGAGGACCCACATCAACAAGTCACCTGCCTGCCTACTCATCTGTTGGACATGACAGAAGAATCCATTATGCATGTATGTATGTATGTATGTATGTATGTACTTAGGTAGATAGGTAGGTAGGTATTCTTTCCAAAATTCCTAGATTGTCATTATGTATGTCATCCCAGTGGCTTACCTCAGGTAAAGATGACAAAACTACTGAGTAAAAAGAATACATACATTTTTTTTAATGCTTGTCCATGACTTTGATGATGCAATGTATGGACATATACAGAAGCATCAACAACCATAATAACACTTAAATATAAAGTTTATATGAAGAAGAAAAAGAACCAAAGAGTGAATGAATGAATGAGTGAATGAGTGAATGAATGAATGAATGAAGGATGGAAGGAAAGTAGGAAAGAAACTCACCACCCTAATAGCCACATGATCCAACGTGTGTCATCCACGTTCCTGAGAATGGTCCCTTATGACTACACCAATGCAGCATGGCTGGTCTAGCCATCACCATATGCCCCTGACATAATCGCTTCACACTAAGCTGTTGCCACATGCCTTCCTCTCGCAATGCCCAGTAACCTGACTGACAGACCTGTCTGTCTCTCCGCACATGTTGTCACATCAGACGCGCAGCTGGGGGTTGACCTGAGAGGCAGGGTGATGGTGAGTTGTGGTGGACTGGATAACGATTGATCGACTGTTGTGGGCTGACATACTAAACTTTATGATGAAATGTTGATAAACTTGATGCTCTCTCTCTCTCTCTCTCTCTCCTCTCTCTCTCTCTCAAAAAAGATTGTGTGTGTGTGTGTGTGTGTGTGTGTTTGTGTGTGTGTGTGTGTGTGTGACTCATTGTGTGTATTGTGTGTGTGTGTGTGTGTGTGTGTGTGCGCGCGCGCGCACGTGTGTGTGTGTGGTAACCATTCCAAAACTAATGTAAAAAATGTTTCTGAGTTTGATCTAAAAAGTGAAAAAAATAGAAAGAAAAGATGAAACAGAGAATAAAAACGGACAGAGACAAATCTTCACCCATTATTGCGAGATAAAGAATGATCGCCAACAAATGATCAAGTGGTGGGGGGAGGCAGAGAGAGAGAGAGAGAGAGAGAGAGAGAGGTCAGCGAGTGAGAGAAGAAACACACAGACACACAGTTTACAAGTGTTTTATTGGGGGTAAAATGAGTAGACTCCAAGAATCCTTTCTTATTTTATACATTTGAAATCGAACAAAAGAAATTAATCACAAAAAAGAGAAAAAAAGGAAAGCGCGCGCGCGCACACACACACACGCACACCCACACACACACACACACACACACACACACACACACACACACACACACACCACACACACATTATCTGTCTCTCACTTTGACGCATATACATTAATGTCAATTGTGAGATGAAATGATTTATGCTAATCTATTTCATGCAAGACTTCATCATATGCTTTCAGCTCCTTTAAATTACTCATTTATTGATTTTGCCTAATTGTTTGCGACTCAGATTTAGATTTATAGGAGATTAAGTTCTATCTTATAGGTTCTGTTCGTGTAATAGTTAATGAACGTCATTCTTTGAGTCAGCACACAATGAATCTGCACTTTTACATGGATTACGTAGAGTGGCATAACCAACAAAATGTTCACAAGATGATGTACAGGAAGCGCAAAATAGTTATATACGCTGTAAATAATCAAGGTCATAGGACTGAACATGGGGAACACAAAACTGACAAGCATGAAAGCAGATAATACCGAAAATTCACAACATTGTTTTCTTCTGGTTTATAGAAACGATGAAAGAAAGATGGCCGATTCTGATAATAACCCATACCAAAGTAACTTGAAAATATAAAGGTAAAGAAAAAAAGGTACCTTTCAGGGAACTCTTCAACGTTTCGTGCTGTAAGCACTTGGTCACGAGGTGAGTGTGTTGAGGTTGTAGGGGAAGCTGGCAGTTTTCTTGTGACCACACTTTTTCTTTACCTTTATATTTTCAAGTTCTATGGAAAAGGTACAGCAGTCAACATTTCTTCTATTGCATACCAAAGTAAGTTTTTTCAAAAAGAATATCATGGCTTAGAACATCGTAAGTATGAGCAAAATCCACAAATATTGATCCTGTGAGAAAATTGTTGTTGATATTTGAATGTCATAGTTTTGCTAGGCTGGATGACAAAGTGTCGCATGAATGACGTCCTTTGACACCGCTTTGATCAGTATAACATACATTTGTGCAATGAAGAATGTATGGACATTTTGCCAAGATTGCTTTTCTACAAGTTAAGACAGATTAGACAGATTCAGTATTTTCGGTTTAAATGGCTACATAGATCATCACATTGAAACAGTGAAATTTCTTTTATATTCTTTAGTCTATTGAGGATAACAATATTTATCTATATAAAGGTGATAGATGTAAGTAAAGCTATCAAATAATTTAGACGCTGAATCTTTCAAAATCTGGCATCGAGTATTATCTAAATTCCGACAATTATGTTCTGTTGATTGATTTTTAATTTTCTGTAAGTACGGTATTCGCTTGTGAACAGAGAGTAAAACATAGATCCTGAGACAAAAGGATCTAAGCAACAACAGCTAGATTTGATAGGAGGTGTAATTTTACAATCATTTATTTTGGATTCAGCGTCTTTTCAGCTAGACTGCATTCTATTCCATTCCTTTACTTACATTTTTTTTTAACAGTTACACCAAAACATGATGAAAAGACAACATACTTAGTTTCTTCACCGGTACATCTAAGCTGAAAAAACGATGTTTCTGCGTTCTTAATTTACAAGTCTTCTACCACCATCCTAATACCCCCACCCCCTCCCAGGGCAATACGGCCAAAACACTTTACACCACGAATTTCGCTACTGACACCCTAACATCCTATCCACATGTTCCCCACAGATGCAGTGAAGCGTACCTACCACAGCTGGTTAGCCCTCTTTGTAAGGCATGCTACCTAGCCAGAGACTGGAGAGACCTGCGCCATCTCCTTTCACCCCCCCCCCCCCCCCCCCCCCCCCCCCCCCCCCCCCCTCCTCCTAGTTTGTAAAGGAACAGCGGCAGCATTCTTATGTCTGATGGCAGTTTTCGGAGGAAGCTTACGGTGACACATCATGTCAAGGGTTTTTTTTTTTTTTCTTTTTCTTTTTTATTTGTGGTAGAATGGTGGCAAGGTCTTTTGACACCCATTTGTCACCAAGGTCGTACAAAAGTGACGGTTCGGGCTGAAGCAGGAATTTTTGTCAATATTCTTCCTTTCTTATACTTTATTTCCATTTTTTATTTATTTATTTTTTTTTTGTTATTTCTTGTCTTATCGACTTATTTTCAGACACATTTGAATAAGAGGAGCATTTTGGAGAGCGCTGGTCTCTGCCAAGTCAAACAGTCTTCTTGATTTCCGTTCAATCGATCGTACATCTCTTGATATATTTCCAAAATGATCACATATACATCAGAAAGTGTTTGATGTGAATTCTGGTCATCTAAGCTGAACATCGTGATAATTTTCTACTCATGTTATGCAATATCTGAATAAAGAAAAAAAAATGTCCCTCTGCCCTTTACCTTTATGAACAATATATTGCTTGCAGGATCCGGAATATAATTCCGATTTGCACAAAATGTATGTGTTAATACATCTAAAGAGCTTTTTTAAATTCATGTATTCTTTTTGAAAAATTAAGAAAAACAAACAAACCAAGAAACGCCTTCTTTCACATTGTTAAAGAAAGTAATTGTTTTCCTAGTTTCAGCTTTTAAGTCAAATCCACGCAACAAGTCACATGCTTTTGTGTGTGTGGGCTGTTTTCCGGCATTCCACCACCTTTTGCTAAACTGTCTGCAGACGGGCAAAAGCCTACGAATTATTGATAAAGACGCCATCTTCTTGGAGAATGTAAAAAGAATAAGAGTAACAATTTAATAGTGAGAGTACTTCTTCAGCAACTACCTTCGATAAGTGTTTACAGTGCTCTCTCATTTATAGGAATGGGTTGCCTGCATTGTTGTTACAGCCGATCGAATAGTTGCCCACTGGCGCCGCGCGTACCTGTTTTAA
>JADBJO010003408.1:92500-97500 GCA_016801955.1 Conus betulinus
CAGACGGACAGACAGAGCGGAGTTACTTGCATGTTTTGTGTGCGCGTTGCATACATGAAAAGGACTGAATATGTTTGTATGTGAGCGTGTGTTTTGCGCGCGTGTATGCAAGCTTGAGCAAGCGTTTGCGTTTATATTCGCCTGGGAACGCTCGCGGGCGCGTGCGTATATATGTATGTATGTATATATGTGAGTATATGCCAAGTTATTAATGTAATGACGGAAGAATTGTTAGCCTGCACTAGTTTGTTCAGCATGTAATTATTGGGTCAGTCAGTGGGAGATTGCATCTCTTTTGAGATCCAAGTAAAGGCTGCCCTGAACAATTCTTAGCTTCTGACAATGCCTGGGTTATTGAACAGCAGAGCTGACCACTCTCACTGTGGAACACCTTTTGACCTCCATTACATCCTTGAATGGATCCTTAAGCGTAGGCTCACCTACATTTAATTCTGTTTATGTGATGATTTTAGTTTTCCAACAGCTTATTTCCTAACCACACTTTCTTTTTGTTTGACTTTTCTACCCTTCGCAGGCTGCTTTGAGGTGCTATCGGGTTCTATTTTGAACCCTTGGTGGTGAGATCACCACAGAATTACAGACTGTGGTGTGATTGCATCTGATGCCAAGAGAGCAAGGACACAATCAGCCGTGTCTCACTAATGAGTCCAATCCAGCGGACGAAAATCCTAGGAGCGCGATATAAGAAGCCATCTGTCTACAGAAAAAAATTACGATGGTTTCTATACGTTAGGAGCAGCCAATAAGAATTGAACTGTCTACAGAAAAGATTACGTTGGTTTCTATACGTTACAAGTGAAGGACTTAGCATTTATACTATATTTCCGTGACTTGATGTTCTCAATGCCCCTCCTCCTCCCTCCGTCTATTTTTCTTTCATTTAAATCTCTGCCAAGTCAGCAATGTCATGATGAAAGAATTGTTAGTGTACGCTGGTTTTTCTCCCACTACTAAATTGTTCAGCATCTCTCACACACACACACACACACACACACACACACACACACACACACACACACACACACACACACACACACACACACACATACACGCACTAACACACATTTATGTCCTCCATACCCCCAAAGGGGTGACAGGATAATTAAAATCTTGAATCTTGAATCTGTGTGTGTGTGTGTGTGTGTGTGTGTGTGTGTGTGTGTGTGTGTGTGTGTGTGTGTGTGTGTGTGTGTGTGTGTGTGTGTGTGTGTGTGTGTGTGTGTGTGTGTGTGTGTGTGTGTGTGTGGGGAGAGAGAGAGAGAGAGAGAGAGAGAGAGAGAGAGAGAGAGAGAGAGAGTATGTGGACAGCGATGGCATTATACACAAAATCTGTTTGATTAAAGACGGTTAAGAAACAGACCGAGAAAAGTTAACACTACATCATCAATTTCGAACACACTGGACACAGATATCGAAGAAAAAACTTTCAATGCGGTTCTAACCTTTTCTTTATAATTTCAAACAACTAACTGTGTAACAAACTGTGGGTGCAGGGAACGACATTGACGATGATGAAAGATATAAATGGTAATGTTACAGATTATGTAGCAATTATTTTGAGAGTGAGAGAGAGAGAGAGGAAAGATACAAAAATGAGGCAAACAAACGACAAAAACATACTGGCAGACAGAGACACAGAAACATGCAGACAGATGTAGACACGAAGACGTGGAGGAAAAAAAAGAAAAAAAAAGAAAAGAAAAAAAAAGAAAAGAAAAAAATGCAGGTCATTCTGTATTCATGACCGATTGCTGCTCCGACGGATGTGCAGATCCTTATAGCAACCACTACGACAACAATAACAACACAACAACAACAATAACAACAAGACACATACGGAAGAAAACATAAAATCGATGCACAGCGCTCCAAACGAATGCAACGTTTCTTTTCCAATCTACGAGGAGAGCTATCATCGAAATCTTCTTACACACACTTCTCTTCTTACACACATCTCTCTCTCTCTCTCTCTCTCTCTCTCTCTCTCTCTCTCTCTCTCTCTCTCTCTCTCTCTCTCTCTCTCACAACACACACACACACACACATATGATAGTAATCTTTCTCTCACACACACATGTTTCTGATGCCTCTGATGTCTGTATGCCTCTTCTTCTTAAATTCCCATCACAAAGAAAACTCCAGACAGATAGCTGAAGCAGACACACTTTGTTGGAGCAGAACACCAAAGCATAACATTTAGGGACAGTACACATGTTTTCATTCACTTGACTGGAGATCCAGATTCAAGATACACTGTTTTCGCATTTAAAATACAACTCCTGGGCCTAATTACTTTTCATGAAAGTGTTTTGTGTTTATCCTGCCACATCGATGAATTTTTTTTTTCGATACAAAAGTATCATATAACAGCAATCATTTTGTTTTGGCACAGGCTTCAAACTGAAAACTCCCCCTGTTCTAATGTATCAATTTGAACTGAAAATACACGTCTTGAAAAATGCTTCGTAGCGTTTTCAGAAAGCAGGTGTTTCTATTGACTGCCACTGCTCGTATGCAAAGCCAATTGTGTGAAAAGAAAGGTTTCCGTCTCATCCAAATGTTGACGAGCGAATGTAACCTACATACTCATCCTGAAGTATCGTGTTTAATATCTCATGGCTTCTTTCACAGAAAGACTCTGAACTCTACATTGTTTATCAAATGGAATTCATATGCAACTTCATGCACAACAAATCCATCGTTTATGAGCCTACCGTCAAACAGAAACATGTTTTTGTGTTGTAGTCTGGCGAGTTGCACGTATGTTAAGTACCTAGCATGGTCTATACTTATGGCCCTACTGTTTTAAGCTTTAACAACAAACAAGTAGGATAAATCCTCCTTCCATGATGAAATAATGACAGGCCCATAACTCCGAAGGAATAATGCTTACGACACCAAAATAGCCTAGCAGAAATGGCATCATATAGAACCACAGAACAAACAAAGGAGACATCCCCTTTGTTCTGCGTGCTCTGTGTTGTCATTTTAGCTGGGCGACTTGGTGTCATAAGTATTATCTTCTTACACAGGCATGCATCACTGTTGAAAATATTTCATACACCGACAAAAGAACACACAAACTGAATATTCCGACAAGAAATATCGGTCATTATTTTTTCATCCTCTATTTTTTTCAACATGATTTATTGAAGTGTTTACATTATCTTTGATGTGACTCGAAGACATTGATTTAATGACTTTATCTTGTTATTTTTTTTCTGTGATTTGAGGAAAAGAATATACACACACACACACACACCACACACACACACAGACACACACACACACACACACACCACACACACACACACACACACACACACACACATACACACACACGCACACACACACACACACACACACACACACAGGGAGAGTGAGAGAGAGAGAGAGAGAGAGAGAGAGAGAGAGCGAGAGTGCGGACGAGAGAGAGAGAGAGAGAGAGAGAGAGGAGAGAGAAAGAGAGAGAGAGAGAGACAGAATGGAGCAGACAGAAATAAAAAGAAAGACAGTCGGACGGACAGACAAACAGCTTCATCAACAATATGTATTGCATGTGGGTTCGTCGCCACTATAAATCACAAAGCTTTATTTGATTAAACAATTCGCACAATGTTGTTTTCCAAAACGTCGGGTACAAAAATAAGCAGTTAGACTGGGACGTGGACAGGCAAGAACGGAATTATTTCTGGGAAACTTAAACTTCGATTTCTTCTTCAGAAATAAGCTAATTATTAATTATTTTCCTTTTAGCAGCCGTCAACGACAACAGCACAATGCTTTTTGTGTAATCGTAACTCGAATAAGAAAAAGTGATTTATTCTCGAATAGCGAAATAGTATTGTAATGAGTATCATCTAGTACAAAAGTACCCGGTTCAACAGCAAAAGGAGCTTTCCCATCACACTAGTACTGAACATATGCATTTCATCATTATCGAATATATCAGCAAAGAGGATCCAACCTAATAACAAAATGTTTTGGTATTACCCAGTAGAACAATAAAGCAAACAATTTCCATCATCCAATAGAATATCGGAAAGTGTTTCGCAGGACATAACAGAACAATGAAAGTGTGAAGTAGCAGAATTTTACTTTCCCATCATCAATTAAAAGAGCAAAAGACGTTTTTTTCCAATACCAAGTAGGATAGTCGATTTTGTTTCAACCAGTAGAATAGCAGAGACCTTTCCCCATTTTCCTGTTTGGAACGACAAACTATTTTTCCATCATCCAGAGAATTACTAAAAAAAAAAATTCCCATCACGTAGATCCGAATGAGCACTCACTTATAATAGCTGAGGTGTTTTTCCGTTACTGTAAAGACTAGCAAAAAAAATTCCAACTCCCTGTAGATGGCAGAGAGACTTTTCACATCACCGAATGGATTAAGCAAAATTTTTATAACAGTATTTTTTATATCACCCAATCAAAAAGCATAGCTTGCCCCCCCCCCCCCCCCCCCATCCCCCTACCCCCCGCCATTATGCATAAGACAGTTGAAAAAGTGTGTTGTCATCAACAAACAGAAGAGCTAAAAGCAGAACTGAAGTTACAGCTGCAGTTTCTTTTAATATTGTCACACCCACCAATATTCTGTATGTGCATGATTTCACAAACGTTTTAAAAACAAAACTTGCACTTCATCTACAAAGAAAGAAATGCACACACGAAAATAAAAGGAGTCTCATGGTGCCGATCTACGGCCAGAGAAGAAGAGTGAAATATTTAGACTTAAACATCTTCTTCTTAAAGTCTCCCCCCCCCCCCCCACACCCCCCCAACTCCATGCCTCTCACTACTACCCCTCTCCAGTCTCACCGTCCCCTCCTTGTCCTTGACCCCCTCCACCTACTTCATCATTTCTTTTCCCCTTCTGCACATCACTGCTAAGTCGTCACAGTAATGACGATTTTTTTACCCTTCTTTCCCTGATTTCTAATTCATATTTGTAATTACGAATGAATTGTTGGCCT
>JADBJO010003408.1:102500-110000 GCA_016801955.1 Conus betulinus
TGAAATAGGAAAGGGCGACATGAAGAAGAACGAATGAGGATGTCCCTGGTTCCGTACACTCTGTGCCGTCTGCTGCTGGAGATGATGACACAGGATCTTCACCGCTCGCTGCTGCTGCTCGGGGGACCGTCGCATGAGTTTAAACCTTTGTCTTTTAATTCTTGCTTCACGGTTCTGCGCATGTTCTCCTTGGATCGATCTCGGTTTCTTTTCCCTCTGAGGTGACCAGCGTCGAGATAACTCTGGTAAGAAGCTGGACAGCATCCGATAAATGTATCTCCTCACTGGTGCTCGTGGATTGTCTCTAGCATCGTTACTATCCTTGCCCTGCTTTGGAATATGTATTGGAGATTACGCTCTGGCAGAAAATCTTGACGATACGACGTAAATACGTTTGTCTGGGACACCTTCAACTTCTGCTGCATACTGTTGGTGGTCTTCTAGCATTTCGAAACGTATAGACAGATGACACTGCTCTAGAATATCTTCATCTTCGTGTGGACAGAGGCCAGTAGTTCTCCGATTGGCGAGTGTACGGTTTACCTTGTTGATCCTCTTGTTGCTGTGGTAACGTCTTTTGATGGAATTCTGAAACGTTTAATATTATCATCTTTCACATTTAGTGATCTAGCACGCCCTATGGTTTGAAAAAAAAAAAAGACGTAAAACAAAACAGATGTGCGTAGAGTAGCTTCTGTTCGTACCAATAACTACTTTCCATGGCGGAATGCAGAATATTATAATTGTCACGTATGAACTGCCTCGAACGGAGGATATATTAGGATCTGCTCGACTGGGGTAGAGATGTAAGGTTACCGGCGTTGCTCTCTATTTTGTGTTTGTTTGTTTGTGCGTTTGATTGGTTGTTTGGTTGTTGTACTCCCAGTTCTTATAGAACAGGGGGTACGTTACAATGGAAACGAAGAAATGCTCTGTGTGTCTCTGTCCGTGGCCAAAATGTGTTCCACTCACTCCAGACAAAACTACTGGGCCGATCTTTGTAGGTATGTTCATCATGGGTCACGGATGATGACCAATGATTTATTTTACCGTTATATCCGTTGCTAACGGCTATAACGGCCCATAACGATTTTTCTTCCTTATGGAATATCTCAGAAAGTACTTGGAAAATCTTTCTGAAAATATGTAGGTATGTTCATTATGGGTCACGGATGATTCCCAATATCTTATTTTACCGTTATAGCCGTTACTAACGGCTATAAACATCCCATAACGGTTTTTTTTTTTATGGAATATCTCAGAAAGTACTTGGCCGATCTTTCAAAAAAAATTGTATGCATGTTCATTATCCTTCACGGATGATGCCCGATGTTTTATTTTACCGTTTATATCAGTCACTAACGGCGGTGACGGTTTTTCTTTTTTATGGAATATCTCAGTAAGTACTTGGCCGATCTTTCTTAAAATTTGCAGGTATGTTTATTGTGGGTCACGGATGATGCCCGATGTTTGTTTTGCCGTTATAGCTGTTAGTAATGGCTAAAACGACCGATAACTTTTTTCTTTTTTATGGAATATATCAAAACGTACTCGGCCGATCTTTCTGAAAGTTTGTAGGTATGTTTATTATGGGCCACGGATGTAGCCTATGTTTTAGTTTACCGTTATAGCCGCTACTAACGGCTATAACGGTTTTCTTTGTTATGGAATATCTCAGAAAGTACTTGGCCGATCTTTCTGAAAATTTGTAGGTTTGTTTATTATGGGTCACGGATGATGCCCGATATTTATTTTACCGTTATATCAATTACTAAGGGCTATAACGTCCTATAACAGTTTTTCTTCTTCATGGAATATCTGAGAGAGTACTTGGCCGATCTTTCAAAAAGATTCGTTAGGTATGTTCATCATGGGTCACGGATGATGCCAGATGTTTTATTATCCCGTTATAGCCGTTACTAACGGCTATTCATAATGGGTCACGGATGATGCCCGATGTTTACCAGAATAACTGTTACTAACGGCTATAACGGCCCAAAACGGTTTATCCTCTTTCTGGAAAATCTCACGCATATTCCAGATAAACTGTGAGTACGTTTCTATGCTTTGCATCTTGTTTTTGTTTTGATTCTAATATGTTTCGAAAGTAAAATAATCAACTAGACATTTCTTTTGTGGTTTGGGTGGAGGTCATTGTATGTGGAAATCAGGGCATCCAAGATGAGGGGCTTAGGGTGTATACATGATCCAGATCCCCAACCTTTAACACCCTTTCCTTCGTATTTCCCCTCCCTTACGGTCCTAGTCTGATGAATGTTATATATAACAGCGTCTAAATCTATGCATGTGGGAAAAAAGACGACAGAGAGAAGTAATGACTTAAAAAAATCGTTACCAGAAAAAAAAAAATATAGCACACAATGTATGGGACTGTACGATGCGTCTATCCATTTGCCACTCCCCCACTCCCCCCTCCCCCCCCCCCCCTTCAAAAAAAATAAAATAATAATAATAGAGCATGTCCAGAGGGGCATGGGTTCGAATCCCAGCCATGGCTCGTCCCGAGATGGGGAAAAAAAAGGGGCAGCAGAGGGACATCCGGAGTCATGAACCGGGTGTGGCCCAACCCCCCCTCCCCCCCTAGAGTGTCAGGAGTTAAGGGCCGAAACACTTGCTTGAAGGGGGCTTCTCTTCTGAGGACTCTCTGCTGCCACGCTCTCCACGAGTTTCTTTCTATATAATAATAATAATAATGATAATAATAAAAGCTCCCATCCTCGCTTCCCCCTCACCCTGTTCAACATTTTGACGGCTGTTTTCATCATAAACGCAAAACCCTATCCACACAAACGCCCTTTCACGCCCTCTTCCCCTCCACTGTGCGATGTTTTAGCGTGTTCTCTTCATTCGCAGAACGAGGGTTAGTGCCGTTCTGACCACCACCCCCGCATCCCCCATCCATCCTAACCCACCCTTCCATCCATCCACCCTCCCCACTCATCCCATACCATCCTCCCTCATTTCTCCCGCACCATTCTCTCCCCCAATCCTCACCCCTCCTCTCCTTGTCTCACCCATGTCGCTCAATAACCTTAGGGCCTTTAAGAGGAACTTTCGATCCCTCCCCTCTGTCCTGGAGGAAGTGGTCTGTTGGACGATGGGCACGTGTCGTGGGACACATTCAGACGCTGGAATTGGGCTCGGGGTTCTCCTTGAGGGGCATCACTCTGCCCCCCCCCCCCCCCCCTCCACCCCCCCCCCCCCCCCCCCCCCCCCCCCCCCCCCCCCCCATCCCCGCCGTCTGTACTGCCAAATAATGGCATCTGCTTCAGCCACGTGGATCAATGAAACATCAACAGAAGTAGTTGCGATATATCAGCAACAACAACAACAACAACAACAACAAACAACAACAACAACAACGACGACAGCAGCAGCAGCAGCAGCAATAATGTCAGGAACAGTAGCAGTAACGGCACCACTAGCAGCAGCAACAACAGTAGTGGGCCGTAAAACGCAGCAGTATTAGTAGCAGTAGCACTAGTAAGTTGTAGTTGTAGTAGAAATAGTAGCAGTAGAAGTAACAGTAGCAAAAGCAGCTGTAGAAGCTGTAGCAGAATAAATAGCAACAGCATTATGATAGAGATTTGCTAGTGATAGTAGACGCAGTGACTGGTATTCTAGTCGTTATAACTGCTTTTGCGACACACACACACACACACACACACACGCACACGCACACGCACACACACACACACACACACACACACACTTAATGTGAAAAGACATTAAATCAAAGAACTCTCTCTCTCTCTCTCTCTCTCTCTCTCTCTCTCTCTCTCTCTCTCTCCCATGGAAAACGTAGTGCATCGCTCGCTCCTATCTCTGTTGAATCATTCATTTTGTTATAAGCGGTTGATACTGTAATGCCGTCTGAAATACCTATTGTTGTCCAACACTAGTTGAACAATCCTGGGCATCACTTTCACTGAAACGAGAGAGAGAGAGAGAGAGAGAGAGAGAGAGAGAGGAGAGAGAGTGGAGAGAGAGAGAGGAGAGAGAGGGAGAGAGAGAGAGAGAGAGAGAGAGAGAGAGAGAGAGATGGAGTGTGTGTGTGGGCCAGGAACACTTTCCTGTACACTATCCCACGATAGTAAAGCCAGATGTTCGCGCGCCATCTTATGTCCTGCCTCACAGGTCTTAATGTAACAGCAGGTCTTAGCTGGGCGGTGAGCGATCACACACACACACACACACACACACACACACACACACACACACACACACACACACACACACACAGCGAGAGAGAGAGAGGGAAGAAGAGAGAGAGAGAGAGGGAGCAAGAGAGAGACAGACAGACAGACAGACAGCCGGACAGAGTGACTGACAGACAGGTAGATAGACAGACAGACAGACCGACAGACACTTTAAACACACATACAAAAGGGTGGAGAGAGCGACAGGGAAAGATAAACAAGGAGAGAGAGAGAGAGAGAGAGAGAGAGAGAGAGAGAGAGAGAGAGAGAGAGAGAAAGAGACAGACAGACAGACAGAGACAGACAGACAGAGAGGCTAAGACAGAAATCGAGGCAGACAGACAGATAGACGAACAGATAGCGAGACAGTAAAAGGAGTGGGGATGGGGGGGGGGGGGGGGGGGGGCAGAGAGAGAGAGAGAGATAAAGAGAGAGATAAAGAAGCAGGGAGACAGGGAGAGACAGGGAGAAAGAAAGACAGAAGGAGATGAGGTGGAGTTTGATAAGCTGGCATTGTCAGAACAATGAGACACGGGCCACGGGACACACTCAGACTGTGGAACGGTGCCAGCGATTCTTCTGATGACTATCGGTCTTCTCCCCTAGGCGTGCGGACTCCAAAACAACTAGCAGGATCTGGCCCAGCCACCGTGGATAATTACAAAGCTGTGGTATCCGTTGTGGTAGCAGCAGCAGCAGCAGCAGCAGCAGCAGCAGCAGCAGCAGCAACAACAGGAACAGTAGAAGATGTGTTTGCTGGAACAACAATAGTAGCAGCAAGAACAATAGACATAGCAGCAGCAAAAGTAGCAGTGATAGTAATTTAGTTATCCTTGCAGAAGTAACATCTGTAGTAGTAGCGTAGTCGTAGTAGTAGAAGCAGAAGTAATAGTAGTAGTAGCAGCAGCAGCAGCAGCAGTAGTACTAGTAGTAGTGGTGGCGGTGGTGGTGGTAGTGGAAGCAGCAGCAGCAGCAGCAGCAGCAGCAGTAGCAGTGGCGGTAGAAACGGCAATAACAGCAACAATAGAAGCACACGGGGTAGTAACAGTAGTAGCATCAGCAACAGAAGTAGCAGCTGTAGCAGAATTAGCCGCAGCAGCAGTAACAACGTGGGTTGGGGACCTGAAGCAGAACTTTAAAAAGCAGAGGCGTGGTAGCTAATGGAGAAATAGCAATTGTAACAGGAAAAGCAGTAACAGAATAAGTAGTCTCTGGCGAGCTTACTGGCGTATTGACTGACTAACTATAATATTAGACGGATCCAAATTCCAGTAGATGCTGCCGTAATAATCGAAGGGAAAGAGCAACTTTCCCGTAAAACGGATGGGACCAGTTTCATCTTTCTCATTTTGTCTACTTCCGTTTCTTTCCGTTGTTTGCGGAAATGCGAATAAGCCGAAACCGTGCTGCTTTTGACTTCTCAAACTTGCCTGTAATTTGTATCAGAAGAAGCCAGACGTGAAGCTAAAAATGCCACCTCCGACATTCTTCTTATTATTATATATTATTATTATTATTGTTGATGTTATTATTATTATTATTGTCACTATTATGATCATCACCATTCATCATTGTCACATCTTCTTCATCTTTACCATCAGTAGTTCTGTTAATATTGTTCCTCTTATTTATTAAGGAGTCGTTTTTCGCGCGCTTCTCTTTTATAGTTGGCTCAAGGCGGCTAGTTTCCATTTAAGAATTTGTCCAGCTTTCCGGTCATCTCCGATCTCTTATGGCGAATGATTTGTCCCTCGCCCTCCCCCCACCCTTCATTCTACTCCGACCGCCGACCACCTCACTTTGTCCTTTTTTATTTTGTTTCTTGTCAAGGTACCTCTTTTCACCAAAGCATGTAAAAAAAAAAAAAGCTTGAATAATACACTTACAATGATTCGCTCCCTCACTCATGTATTCCCCAGTTTTACAGCTGGAACTTTCAAGATACTCAAAAACGCAGCAGTACATACTTCAAACACGCCCCTGCATTCGCATACGCTAGCATCACACACACACACACACACACACACACACACACACACACACACACACACACAGAGAGAGAGAGAGAGAGAGAGAGACAGAGACAGAGACAGAGACAGAAACAGACAGAGAGAGAGAGAGAGATGTCTCAGTGATCTCAGAGATCTCAATGTCGATTTCCGGTCTATGTCGATGCCTCTGCTGACTTCTTGATACAGTCTACAGTACCGACAAGGTCGCAAAGAAACGTAACTCTACCCTCTTTCTACCACGAACGCCTGTCGCTTCGACCCAATCGACCCAGCGATCGAATTCTCTCGTTATCTCCGCTCTCACCTTTTAAATCGTGCCAGCAGGCATCACAGTTGTCAGATTCCCAAGCTACAAGAGGCAGCTGAATTTTTTTGTTAGTGCATACAGCTTGGCAATAAGAAAATCCCGCGCCAAGTGGAAACCAATTGTAAGGAAAGTTTTCAAAGCTCGGTATACTACTCAATCCTGCACATCATGTTGATGTATAACATCGAAAAGAAAGGGACAGTGGTTTGAAGAAAAAACAATGAAAAGCTTTAATTCAATCTGAATATCTTATTTAAGTCGTTTCGTTTACAAATGTACGAATCATCTTCGTGGCAAGCAAGATTCTTTTGTCTTTCAGGACTGGAGTCCTAAAGAAATGCTTTTCAATCATATACCTATTTTACCTGTTTTGTTTTTTTTTTTTTCTAGAACACCATCAATAAGGATTTCCTGTAATTTGTAGGTGCTCTTCGGTTGAAATTGTCGTTGTCGTAATTATTATTATCAACTGCTTTTTTCTTTTTTTTTTTTTTTTAATCAAAAATCCGCCGACAATAGAAACATCCTCTGATTTGCCATCTGGAAACCTCTGACAGTTTTTTCCTACAAATGGCAGGAAAATTTACAAAACGTTACGAATGAAGTGACCTGACATGTAAACTTCATTGACTTGACAAGTAACAGACAAAGACATGAAAACAAAGACAGAATTCAAGCAGTGTATATTCTAATTCAGCTTTCTGTTTAATTCAACTTTCCCTCGGATGCAAACAAGAAGTGTTGCATTTTGGTGTTAGGGGTGGGGAAAAATCATTTCTAGTCATATTCAGCCTTCCCCTATGATCCCAAATCATAATGTCTTTTAACTTGTAGCAAAAAAAAAACCGTCAGTATTTTCATGCCATTTGCAGGCCAGCATTCTTCACAGACGTGTCACACACACACACACACACACACACACACACACACACACACACACACACACACACACACACACACA
>JADBJO010003408.1:112500-115000 GCA_016801955.1 Conus betulinus
GAAAAGTGATACTTTTCGTACTCCCAGTTCTTATAGAACAGGGGGTACTTTAGAATGGGAACGAAGAAATTCTGTGTGTGTGTGTGTGTGTGTGTGTGTGTGTGTGTGTGTGTGTGTGTGTGTGTGTGTGTGTGTGCGTGTGTCCGTCCGTCCGTCCGTTCGTGGTTAAAATGTGTTCCACTCGCTCCAGACAAAACTACTGGGCCGATCTTTCTGAAAATTTGCACGTATGTTCATTATGGGCCACGGATGACGCCCGATGGTTTACTTTACCGTTATAGCCGTTTACTAACGCCGTTACTAACAGCCTGTAACGGTTTTTCTTCTTTATGGAATATCTGAGAAAATACTTGGACGATCTTTGTGAAAATTAGCAGGTATGTTAATTATGGGTCACGGCTGATGGCCGATGTTTTAGTTTACCCCGTTATAATTATTACTAGCGGCTTTAACGGCCTGTAACGGTTTTTTTCTTCTTCATGGAATATCTCAGAAAGTACTTGTCTGATCTTTGTGAAAATTAGCAGGTATGTTCATTATGGGTCACGGCTGATGCCGGATGATTTTTAGTTTACCGTAATAGCCATTACTAATGGCTGTAACGGCCTGTAACGGGTTTTTCTTCTTTAGGAATATCCCAGAAAGTACTGGGCCCATCTTTCTGAAAATTGTAGGTATCTTTCATATCGGTTCGCATGATGCCCGATGTTTTACACCATGCCGTTGCTAACGGCTATAACGGCCCATACGGTTTTTTCTTCTTTATGGAATCTCTCAGAAAGCACTTTGTCGATCTTTCTGAAAAAATTTGTGGGTATGTTCATAATGGGTTACGCGCGTGATGCCCGATGTTTTAGTCTACCTTTATAGCCGTTGCTAAACGGCTATAACTGCCCATAACGGTTTTTCTTCTTTATAGAATATCTCAGAAAGTACTAGGCCGATCTTTCTGAAAATTTGTGTAGGTATGCTTATTATGGGCGACGGATGATGCCCGACGTTTTAATTTACCGTTATAGTCGTTACTAACGGCTATAACGACCCATAACGGTTTTCTTTCTACTTCATGGAATATCTCACAAAGTACTTGGCCGATATATTTCTGAAAAATGTGTAGGTATATTCATTATGGGACACGGATGATGCCCACCATTTAAGTTTACCGTTATAGCCGTTACTAACGGCCCATAATGATTTTCTCTCTTTATGGAAAATCTCAGAACGTTCTTGGCCGATCTTTCTGAAAGTTTTGTATGTATGTTCGTTGTAGGTCACAGATGATGGCTGATGTATACCAGAATAGCCATTACTAACGGTTACACCAGCCCAAGACGGTTTTTCCTCTTTATGGAATATCTCACACGTATTCCGGATAAACTGGGAGTACGTGTATATGCTTTGCATCTTGTTTTCTACTAGGGTGGTCCGTGTCACCTGTCTTCCAGACATGCTGACAGTATAGAGACAGAGAGAGACAGGGAGAGAGAGAGAGAGGGGAAGGAGAGAGAGAAGAGAGGGAGAGGAATAGAGTGGCGAGAGAAGGAGGAGGGAGCGGGAGGGAGAGGAAGGAGAGAGAGAGAGAGAGAGAGAGAGAGAGAGAGAGAGAGAGACAGACAGACAGACAGACAGACAGACAGACAGACAGACAGACAGACAGACAGACAGATAGGTAGGCAGAGCAAGATGGGGAATTGTGTTAGCTTTTCGCACTGCTGGGACTAGCTAAGGAACATCTGCGCTTGTGTTGGCATGTATTCGTTGTGAATGTGTGTTTAAAGCAACGAATTTTGTGTGTGTGTGTGTGTGTGTGTGGGGGGGGGGGGGGGGGGGTCTTGCATTAAAATGCATGACTGCGATATTAGGATTACGTAAAGTTACAAAAATACAGGGTGAGAAGATATACATATACTTAAAAAAGAACTAACCGTTTAAAAAGCGCTGTAGTGACTAACGACATTCAAGCGAGCACGAAGAATCGAGTCCAGTATTATGTCGATAAATAAATAGATCAGTGCGGATATGGCTAAAAAAAAATACCTGCAGTAAAATGACAAATCCGACTGATAAAAAAAAGAATTGAAGAAAAAGAAGACAAAGACATTTGCTTGCTCAGAGGCAATGTGGGCGATATGCAAAATGCGAAGATCGCTTGGTTATAATGTTTGTCTGAGACTTTCTTCGCCTTCCTGTAGATGGCCCAGTATGTGAAACGCATTGACTCTGACCAGCAAGTTTTTTCATAGCGTTGTTTCAGCAGGCTGACTAACCCATGTTTATGTCGTGTCACGTTTCCAATGGTAACGACATTAACAGGACGGGTCTAATGTCACATTCGAGTTGGGTAATGACTTTTCAACATTCGCCGGAAACGAACACAATCAATCATAATCGAAATCAACTAGCATGGCTTGTGGAGACATGATTCTCTCTCTCTCTCTCTCTCTCTCTCTCTCTCTCTCTCTCTCTCTCTCTCTGTGTGTGTGTGTGTGTTTTGTGTGTG
>JADBJO010003408.1:120000-125000 GCA_016801955.1 Conus betulinus
CTCCCCTCCCTTCTTTTTCATAATCACCATCTGCACCCTGGAAATCTCGCGTGTGGCTTGCATGATGAAATTATGTTAACCAGCCTTTGGTCAATTAGCATGCGTTCTACTGATGCTTTCTTCAATAAGCATGCAT
Source organism: Conus betulinus (assembly GCA_016801955.1). Classification (NCBI taxonomy): domain Eukaryota; kingdom Metazoa; phylum Mollusca; class Gastropoda; order Neogastropoda; family Conidae; genus Conus; species Conus betulinus. Next base: position 120,137 of record JADBJO010003408.1, read on the forward strand.
TGATTTAGGCACAGCAACTCAAGTGTAGATTCAAACGTTCGAAACTGGCCAAATCCACAGTAAGGGGTGGGGGATGACAGGCCCTCCATCTCCCTTCTCGTTGTCCTGAGTGATGCACTGTCGCCTGGAACCAATCGTGACTGGACAGTTTAGCATACAAATAGGAGACACATAGTCTCTCATATTCACTGACTCCTCAAGACCAGCTGGAGATCAAAACAGTGTAGCAAGAGAGACTGCAGGGGTAAACCAGAGAGAGTGAATGCTTATCTTACTTTACTCTAAAATTCCAGTCTGAGTTGCACTGAAGTCCCAAAAATGTAAGTTGAAACTATGTTTCTACATTTTGAATCTGTGCATTGATTGTATGTATGCCATGTGTTTGGCAGTGTAACTTTGTGCTAATACTTGGTGACATATATCAAGATGATGAATGAGTATTATGCTATAATAGTTTGTTTGCCACTATGTGTAAAAGTTATTACCATGTGGTTAAGATTCTTTGTAAAACAAGCTGACCGCCATTCTTTCTGAACAATCTGACTTTTGCCAGTATGTAATTCTGTCTGTTAAGATGATAACCGAAAATGATAAATTGTGATCAGAAAAACAGTATGCTTGTACTAGGTGAAAACTGTGAAGTTGGTGTATGAAGACTGGTAATTGATGGAATGCTTTGCAGTATGTGACTCTAAAGTCACCACATGTGCACTTGGGCTAAGTGTATTCCAAATTTACGTAATTTAATTCATAAGACACACGAAGAGTTATATGACTAAAGTTGTTTATCATTGTGTTACTGTTTCCTACCCGTTTGTAAACTCCACACACCATTTCAACAACAGTGGAGATTGATAATTGTAGCAGAAATACTATGCTAGTCTAATCCTTTGTTGGCTGAGATCTGACACATCCTCTGAAAGATAGAGGACAAGTGTGTGAACTCTACAAGCCAGACACTCAGCACCTAAGTACAGACCAGGTTTTCTTTGTTGAAGACCTGGGATGCTACCTACCCTGGGCAAGTCCAGTAGGCAAGAGACATCACAGCCCAGCAGGATCAGTCACTAGCGACAAGAAAGAGATCAATTATCTTCCCTAATAGCACATAAGTGCTGACATTCCAAGTGGACTCAAACTCAGCTCATTCAGAACTTTCCCTCACTTAATGATGAAACAGTGAGAAGCTAAAACTCTGGTTATAAGAACTGATGTTCCTATTGTGAAATAATCTAAAATATTTCCTTCTTGTGTAAACAAGCAAAGCTGATGTGTGAAAGTGCACTTAACTTGCATCAGTTCTTTGTGGTTCAATCAGGATCAAATGTTTTTAACTTCTCTCTAGTTCTGTCTCTCAGAGCTACAAGTACTTTTAAGAGTACAACCCCACAGAAACTTCTTTCTGAGTCATTATGGAGTATTTTAACCATCCTGAGTAACATGAAAATTTCTGTTAATGACTAGTACCGTAAAAGCTGCTCCTTCCATCACTAGTAAGAGAGAGGGTGGAGGTGAAATTTTAACACAACTGTACTAGCCAAAATATTCCAAATCCTTCCCCTAGAGGACACACCGACCCACCCCCAACTCTCGTCTGGTTGTTTTTCTGTCCTTACCGGAACGATGTTGATGGCTTCAATGAATGTAACTGTTCCAGCTACTGTTCCTTTCTGTAGGACGAGACTCGTGATTCGTTTAGTTTAGTGTGTGTGTGTGTTATTTCCTTAGTGGAAAACTCTCTTGTCTCATCCATGAAGGCTTTAAGATAGGGTGTCTGGTATCCATTCATGAGGTCTACTGAATATGTCCGGTTCATGGCTGTTTCAAAGATAACCTCTGTTGCCAACAAAGAGTGTTGAAATAACTGTATAATCCGTAGTCCTTTGCTGTGTGAGCTTCCAGGTTGATCCTTTGAGGAGAATCTCATTCAGACACCATGGAAATTCTCCCTCAACATGATTTTGATATTCTACAGAACTTGGTGTATCTCAGGGGGCCGGTTTAAATCATCGTGAAGGGAACTGATCTATATGCACATGGGAGATTAAGCTACAGCACGTTGGGGTCCATGTTCTCTGTCTCAGCCCCCTTTGGCTGGCTTAACAGATCACAGTTTCTTGTTCTGCAAATCCAGACTTTCCCAGGATGCCTCCCATCTGGGACTGACACAACTAAGTACGCATTCTCTTTGAGGTGTTCGGCCAACCTCGGGAGCGATCATGCCCATGCGTGCATGCACTCACACACACACAACACACACACACACACACACACACACACACACACACACACACACACACACACACACACACAGAGAGAGAGAGAGAGAGAGAGAGAGAGAGAGAGAGAGAGAGAGAGAGAGAGAGAGAGAATTTACAGTAGTAAAATCACACAGCGCATACATCAAATTATACGAATTTGTGAGAGAAAGACAGTAGACGGAAAACAAAATTGTAAACAATCCTTAATCTGACCTCCTCTCACCTCCTCTCCTCCACCTCCTGCCTTTTTTTAAAAATCCAGTTTCATTCGAAGGAAAATAAGACAAACAGTTAAGTTAAATTGGTTAGAATGTTGGCAGTTTCCTTTCTACTTGCGCAACGCTTTTCTTTTACGCTCAGCACACTGCAAATGGTAACTTCCATGATTGGTCGAAATTCTTTTAGTCAAAATTCTTTATGCAATTTTCTCATTTTCCTAAGAAGTATAGAAAAAACAACACTTCAGTGTGTCTCTTGTTTGTTTATTTCCTTCCTTCGCTCCCTCATTTATAGAGTCATAGCTGAGTCCGTTGCATAATGACGCATAAGCACAGACATAGCAGTGATCATCTTCACTTTTGATTGCTTAGACAAGCTACTCAAACTCGGGAGGTGGCATGTTTCACAGTTACAAAACGTACCGCCCCAAATCGCCAAAAATACCACCGCAACAATCCATTTTTGTCGTTTTATTTCATTAATTCATTGGCCACAGACAAAACAAAAAATTCGAAAATGTCCCAAAAGTCAACAAAACCATACACATTAAATTTGTCTCTTGACGCTTATTGAAAAATGGCTGTACGTGTTGACAAAGCCATTCGGCAACCTGCGGTGTCACGTCCAAAAGAAGGGATTACGTCTGCAGAGGTGTGAGGCTTAAACACCTATCGCGGCTTAATCGGATCAAGGCTTAATCCGCGCCTTGCCTGAATCTGTTTAACCTTGAAAGGAGCGGACAATATGACATGATTTAAAGCGCTTGTCGTGTATGGTCTAGCGTGGGTGTTTGAGCTACTTTACAAACATTAGTGAAAATATCGAGGCCTGATCAGCGCTTTGGCTGTAGTATGTAGGTCATCCACCCGTTGAGTGTGGCTGAAGAGGTCGGTCACCATCTAGACTTTAATTCTTGTTTACTCCATTCGGTCTGAGGTCATGTTAACATCTAAGTCTGGAGTGGAGTGTGTGTGCGTGCGCGCGCGTGTGTGTGTGTGATAGCAGAATTATACGTAATCTATTGAGTTGACTTTACCGTAGCCTGGCGGAACATGTGGTCTTAGGGCGGTGCAGTCCCGTGCTGCCATTCCTTTGTCATCATAAAGACCAGTTCATAACCTGCTTTACTAGGGGAAAAAACATAACAAAAAAAATCAAACAAACAAACAAAATAAAAACGACAAAACGTTTCTACTTATATGATGCATCGGTTACGTTGAATGGTTGATTTTATGTTAAACCACCATCATTAGTCGAAGACTGTACAAATTGAAGGTTGTGAACTTCCCCGAAGATGAGGTATGGCTGCCTTAATGGCGGGATAAAAAAAAACGGTCGTACACACAAAACTCCTCTCCCTTTGTTGAGCAGATAGGATTAATACCTGTCTGTCTAAACAGGGAGTGTCCGCAGGAGTATCAATCTGTGTATGCAGAAGGAGAAGAAGGATGTGAACAAATCTATTGGATCCCACGACGACGCTTACACCTGCAATGCTGGATAGATAGACGTTTACACGCACATCACCTCTACCACGTGTGCATCTCTTAGACTGTCTGGCGGCAAAAACGAAATTTAGTGGATGGAAAGGTGAAGTGCAACGCAAGGACGAGCCGGTTAAATTTTTGTTCAAAGACGCACTTTCAGATCAATAGGCGAATCCAGGATCAGCTCGCATTAGAACTAAGATCACTTTGAACTTGTCATTGAACATGTACACCTTGAAAGGCGGATCCGTGACTTGTCTGAGTTTGGCTGAAGTCTGCTTTCCCCAGTGCCCAACTAGGTATCGTTGTAATTTATTGTGTTATATTGTTTTCCCCCACTACTTAACTGTTCAGCTATATATATATATATATATATATATATATATATATATATATATATATATATATATATATATATATATAGGTTGTTCTGCACAATTCTTAGCCGCTGATAATGCTTGGGTTATTGAACAGCAGAGCTGACCACTCAGACTGTTCCATATCTTTTGATCTCCCTTGCATCCTTAAATGGATCCTCAAGCATAGGCTCAAAGATTGTCCCTTGCATTTTATACTGTTCGCATAGTGTTTTTAGTTTTCAACAACTTTTTTCCTCTCCACCACTTTTGTTTTGTTTAATTCTACTACCTTTCGCTGGCTGCTTTGGGGGTGCTGTTAGATTCTTTTTCGAACCCTTGGCGGTCGGAACACCACAGAATTATGGACTGTGGTGTGTCTCTATCTGACGCCAAGAGCACAGACACAATTAGCCGTGTCTCCCTGATGAGTCCGATTCAGCGGACGAAAGGCCTCGGAGCAGGCGATACATATAGATCTGCCTTCGAGAGAGATTGCGATGTTTTCTCATGCAGCTAGTGAAAGGGTTTTCATATTTAT
>JADBJO010003408.1:137500-140000 GCA_016801955.1 Conus betulinus
CACCTGACTTCCTGCCAATGGCATTCTGAATGTCTCCTTGTCGGTGTCGGACTTCGGATGGAGTATATTTGATAAAAAAAAAAAGATATATAAATGGATAAATAAACACATACATAAGTAAATGAATAAACCAATAAATAGATAAACGAACAAACGCATAAATAAAGAAATAAATAAATGAATGGTGTTTGATTGACATATGTTATAAAAGAATGAATCATCAAAGGAGATAAAATATACATACACACATACATATACACACACACACACACACACACACACACACACACACACACACACACACACACACATGTATAAACACATAAATGAATAAATGAGCAAATAAATCGTAAAGACATACCAAAACACGCAAACAATTAAACACAGACACACAAGTCATATTCGCCTGTGTGTTGTCAATGTTATTTCCTTGTTTTTGGATGGACTGGGATGGACGTGTCTGGCATCGTTGCCTCCTCTTTCACAGCTTGCCCTGTAGCACACTGTTCAGCCAGTCTCGCTCCTCGGAAAGGTCAGTCACCTCGCAAAAAGCGTCCAAGTCCACGAAGTAGAACGTGATGTATACATCTGTCATTCGACTGTCTTGCTGGCCGCACTGCCTATGAGAGCTGTTGCACGCCTGCTCGGCTGTTCTGGTGTGTGACCGGTCGGGTGTGCGAACCGTTCCTGCGTGCCAGCATGGTGAACTATTGTCCTCCGTTGACAAGTTCCTGAAAGTGCCAGCAGCCGCTGGAATAAGCTCGTGAGTGATGGCCAGTGTGTTGCTCCTTGCTGCCTAATCACATTGTGCACGTGCTGTGGTAGTAGACGGAGCGGACTAAACACTCGGCCAATTATGTGGGACGTAACTGGGCAGATAGAAACAATCTGTGAAATGTTCGTATTGTGTTACCTGTTGGTGACGCGTTTGGTTCCACAAGGTGATTTTACATTGTATTTTGTACACCCCTTACATTTCAGAATGTCATAGGACAGGTTCGCGCAAAAATTAAAAACAAAACGGAATTCGAATTGACTTCAATCGGAGTCATACTTTTGCTGGAAGATAACAACGATATTGAATGTGAACAGTCCGTAGTGTTCAGAGAAAATATAACGGTCTGAAATCATCAGCCCTACCTTATTTTGAAAACGTTGAATGGAGACCATTGCATCTCGATTAACGTCATCACCTGACGTTTGTGTAGATTCTCTCTCTTCTCTCTCTCTCTCTCTCTCTCTCTCTCCTCTCTCTCTCTCTCTCTCTCTCTCGACAGGAAGAAGAAGAAGAAGAAGAAGAAGAAGAAGAAGAAGAAGAAAAACAACCTAGGAACAAACAAAAACAAAATGCCTAAAAAAATCACAACAAAACCCTAAGGGTTTTATCAAAACACAATCGAGTTCACACATAGCAAAAAACAGTAGACAGCGTGACGTATTTTCTTTTATGGAAAACACGGAAAATAAAACACACAAAAACAGAAATAGGAACAATAAGAACTGACAGCATTGTGTCATAAATATAGTTGCGAATTGTCAGTGGAAGACCATGATAAGGCCCAGTAATTCTGCTCGGATACTATGGCACTATGACCGTGAGACATTTTCTGCACGCTAATCCTGTCTCTGTTACAGTCAAATGTATGCAAATGGCATGAGCGCGGTTCCAAACTATCTCCCAGGGATTTATTCTGGATGAAACCGTAGTGAGCCCCCGTCCCCTCGCTACCGAATCTTCCTCTGTCTCCTCACGATGTTATCACCCTTATGTTGTTCAAGTGGTGATTAACGGGATTTGGTCTTAATTTCACTTTACGTAATTTGCGAGGGTCCCTCATCACTTTTTGCTCCACCTTTACTCAATACATCACTAGTGAAGGTTGGCATACAATTTCGCATTAAAATGGCAGCGCGCGTACACTGACCGACCTTTTTTTTTCTCCACGATAACTGGGCACGCACAGAAAGTGAAGGAGGACTATTCTGGGCTTGTCTAGAGTTGGTCACCGCTGATAAAAGTTGGATTTGGGGCTTGTCCAGCACACACACACACACACACACACACACACACACACACACACACACACACACACACACACACACACACACAAGAAGAAGAAGAAGAAGTCAAAGTAGAAGATGAAGAATAAAGAGAAATGTAATGATGACGGACAACAACAACAACACAACAACAACAACAATAATAATAATAATGATAACAATAATAATAATAGTAATAGTATGGACGAGAGAGCCTATTCTGGGCTGCCTGCAAATTATCCCTTACCTATCCAACACCACCGCCCCCCAACGCCAACCCCTCTCCCTCCCCCCATTCCCCGCTTTCCCCTCCTCCCCACGAGATCTTTTTTGGGTGTCAAACATAACGCTCTGGAATAATTCAGAACAGTGCTAGATCTGACCGCCGGTTGCTCTGAAACGACTCCCAGTGAATGAGTCAAACAGCAGCAACTGGAACAAAGTCAGTGTGGGTTGCTGA
>JADBJO010003408.1:145000-147500 GCA_016801955.1 Conus betulinus
GATCGTATGTGTCTCTGTATGGTTTGTATTTGTATTGTTTGTTGAGCGTAACAAGTATCATCATGCTTTACATAGACCAATATGGTACTGTTGATCATGATTTCCACCAAGAGAGGCTACTTTTACCCACGTCTGATGATTTTTGAAATCGTGTGCTAGTAATATTGTGTAAAATTAGAAAGACCTGCTGAACTGATTTTCAGAACAAAACTTGGTTAAAGAAAAAAAAAAAAATAGCATGTGGCCAGTTCAGTTCAGTGCAATATACATTCCATTGTACTATCAGCACCTTCCCCCATCCCCACCCCCCACACCCAAAAAAAAAAAAAAAACAAAAAAAAAAAAAAAAAACACACACTATTAACACACATATCTCAAATGTCTTTTTTCACAATAGTTTTTGCAACTGGGGACTGAGCAATAACCAAAGCAATATAAAAAAGCAAGGGTTATTTACCACACTATCAACATTGTCAGAATTATTTATAAAAAATATTCTTCTCCTTATAAGCTGGGGTTAGTATAGGGCATTCAAATAAAAGATGACGAATTGAGATATTCTCCTGACATATACACGCTATACCTCGTGAATATTTTGTATTCCATGTATTTAACCGTAATTTATGAATTAATCTGGCTAGATACCTTGGACATGATGGCAGAACGAATAATTTCTCATTAAGATGTTTCTTCCGCATATCTTTTCCAATTTTCCAATCGCTGGATCAATTCATGCGGAGAAAAAATTTAAGACTTTGTTGAAGGGTGTTTCAAAAATTGTACAAGCTCCCTGCTTTGCCAATTTGTCTGCTAATTCATTCCCTTTTAAGCCACAATGTGAAGGAACCCAGCAAAAATCAACTGCTATACCTCGGGAAAGTAAACAATGTACAGATGCTTAATTTCAAAAAGAATATCAGTTCTAATTTTAGAGTTCCAGTGCTTTAATGATTGTAAAACTGATTTTGAATCAACACAAAATAGCACACTATAAAATGATACTGGCGTGTCATATAAGATATAATTCAGAGCTTTCATAATTGCATATAGCTCTGATGTGTATAAATTGAAAATTCTCTGCCTAGATAGAAAGACTTTTGCACATTTAAGGATGGTATAGTGAATCCAGCACCACTGTCAGACGTTTCCATTATTGAAACCATCTGTAAATATTTTTTAAATGATTTGGATAAGTCTTTTCGAGATGTTCTCGAACTTCATTTACTAGAATATTTACATTGTCATCTTTCTTCAAAGTAGTATATTCATCATCAATTTTTGCGTTGAGATGCTCCCATGGGGGCATTTGAGGGAACAATGGGACCTCCGAAAAATTGCATCAATATCAATACTACATTCTGACATAAGCTCACAAGTGAAATTTCTAATTGGCTCTATGTATGATATATTTTTAGACCTTTTGGGGTATTCCTTGTTGGAATCCATAAGAATTTCATCAGTAACAGAGTTTTTTTACAGATAGGCCTCTTACAACGTATTTGGACACATCCAACGTTCGTTGTTCATTAAGAGGTAAAATGTTTGTCTCCTTATAGCATTCATTGTGTTTGTGTGCACTGGAACACCCAAAGCTAATTTAAAGCTTTACTATCTAAGCTTTGCAGTTTCTTTAAAAGGTAGTTAGATGCAGAGAAGTATACTTCCTGTCCATATATTAATTTTGATCGGACTAACGATGTATATAAATGTAAAAGTGCGGTACAGTCTTGACCCCATGGTTGACAACATATAATTTTGAGCAAATTCAATCTTTTCCTAGCTTTATCTATCAAATTTCCAATATGCTTTTTCCAGTTCAGCTTCGGTGTTAAAAACACTCCTAAGAACTTGACTGTTTGCTTATATTGTAGAACATTGTCGTCAAGAATAAGGTTGGGCAGAGCCTTTGGGTTTTTCGCCATTATTAAAAAGCATTAAACAAGTTTTTTCTCACCAGATAATTCAAGACCGTTCTCTTTCATGTAAGCAGACAATCTGTCCAATTCTCCTTGATACATTGTCTGTACAAATTTTACTGCCCTTTTATTCGAGTGCTTCCTTAATGAAGTATTAATCCAAATGGCAATATAATCTGCATACTGCACTACATTGGTGGTTTTTGACAATGCCTTTGGGAGATCATGTATAAGGATCGTAAAATAATAAAGATGCAATAACAGATCCCTGAGGAATGCCCATATCTATTTTCCTGAATGATGAATATATTTTTCCAATTCGTGTACATATATTTCTTCCTTCTAGGAAGTTTTTTTTTATATAATCATACATATTCCCAGAAATACCAATATTTTTCAGTTTATACAATAATCGAGCAAGCCAGACACTGTCATATGCTTTTTTACATCAGAGAATGTAGCTAGTGTACTTTTTCTGCGTGAAAATTGCTTTTTATATGAGAAGTTAGTTTCACTAAATGATCAGTTGTGCAACGCCCTTTTCTGAATCCAGCTTGCTGGACTGGAATAATGTCATTTTTTCA
>JADBJO010003408.1:165000-167500 GCA_016801955.1 Conus betulinus
ACATCATCATTTTGCCCTCTCACTTGCCCAATCTTCTGTTCTCATACCTAACTGTGTTTCCTTCATGAGCTCTAAAACGCTCAAGTGTCATGTTACGTCTAAATTTTGCTGCATGGTCTGCCGAAAAGTATTTGTGATGAAATAAGGTGTATATAACAAGAGAAGATATCTTTTCTACCTCCATCGATATCATCTAGTTTGTTTTGAAAATAGTGGTCTAGTCAACGTGAATGGCAGAGAGAGAAAAACCGAATCAGATTGTTTCAGAGGTCTCTTTGTTGTGCGTCTCAGTCTGTTTAATATGCACGAATAAATATGTCGGGTTGAGCGATTCTCCGAATTTTGTAACTTCCCCGCTGTTCGTGTTGAACAAGCTTTCCGTTCAACTGCTGTTAGTTTTCCTTGTCCCCTTGTAGAGAGATTAGAGAGAGAGAGAGAGAGAGAGAGAGAGAGAGAGAGAGAGAGAGAGAGAGAGTGTGTGTGTGTGTGTGTGTGTGTGTGTGTGTGTCTGTCTGTCTGTCTGTCTGTCTGTAATACAGTCAATGATATCAGACATATTAGTTGTGCCTGATTTCGGGCAAACCTGATGCACATGTGGAGAAAAGTCGGTCAGGGTGAAATTAACGGGGGAAAAAAAAAAAAAAAACGATTTGGGTGAAACGTGATTGGGTGAAACGTGAGCGGTGCACCGAAACAGGGGAAGTTACCAGTCCAACCCGCTGTAAGAACTCTCCTGCGTGTGTGTTAAGAAGGAGGATTTTGCCGTTGGCAGTTTTGTCACGTTCGTCACAGAAGAAATGAAGCGCAGGAGGCATGCTAGCAATATGGGCGATGAAGCAACCTTCTGGGTATTTTCCTTACATTCTGAAAGCTCCCCGCTGCTGCACGATGTGTAAATTTTATTACGATCATTGGCTGCTAAACGAAGACGTCGCATTGCTCTACTGGGCTACTTGCATGGCAATGGGCGAGAAAATTACCCATATCTTTTTAAGACCTCTTGCTGCAACGTAGCTTCACACAAACACAGGATGCTCATTTTTTTTTTAGCGGTGTTGGCTATCTGGTGAAACGTTCCGTAATGACCCCACGCCCTAAAATGTCTCCCCAGCAGAGGGAAAATGTCCAGAACTCATTCCATCCCCACCTGCACTCCCTTCCTGGGGACTAAATCTAGACCAACCTCCCCTTTGTTCCATAATTCTTCCCCTCCTTCAAAATTTTACAAGAGTTCCAAATGACATGGTATATGGTAAGTAAAGTGCATTCCACTACAATTCGAAAGGGGAATGATTCTGGAACTAAGCATGGATATATCAAGGGACGTGTCCAATTCCACCTCGCTGTCTTCGGGCAGCTGCCTATGTTCACTTTATAGAGAGTTTCTGGACCAAGTCCTTAATCACTCACCAGGAGATGTTTTTAGAGCAGTGTAAGGGGAATACTTCTGTCTCAGATCCAGAACTACCTTCCGCACAAATTCACGTGCATCGTGCTTTGAGTGAGACATTTTGCCACTCAGGATACTTTAAAAAGTTTGAAACGTGGACGGTGAACTGGAATTGAAGTAGGAGGTTGGTCAGGATTTATTCCTCCGGGGGAGCAGGTGTGGGGGGGGGGGGGGGGGTTCCGGACAGGTGGAAGGAAGGGGGGGGGGGGGGGTATTTGAGCTTGTGACCTTTCTCACTCGCTGTGGTGAGAATTCAGGCATGGAGTGATTACAAAACATGAATCCAAGAACTCCGCAGACGCAGGCCTTTTTGCCCCTGATTCATCCGCTATCTGCATGTCGAGGCACAGTCAAGTGCTTGCCAGCAGCATCGCTCAATGGCTCGTGATGCCAAATCCAAGAACTTCTTTCGCCACAGCAGGCCACATCGTGAAATAAGAGCATGCGCTACATGATTTGGAAACCCCTATAACTACCACAAATGTGAGACGGTAGAGGCAAGAAATTCCGTGCTCACACTGCTTTCGGTGTGAAATATTGTTTCATGACTCTTTCGTGACACAAGGGTAAGGCTACATTATATTACTAACTGTCCTGTCTACTGTGTTCAACATTTATCCCTAAAATGTCAGGGGTAACGGCCATTTGATTGATTAATGCACTGACTGGCTAAATCACTCATTGAGCCGGTTTCCTCATCACCTATCATCGTCATCATCGTCGTCAGATCACTATCGTCATAATTATCATCATCATCATCATCATCATCATCATCATCGTTGTCGTTGTCGTCGTCATTATTATCATCATCGTCATCATCACCATCATCATCGTCGTCGTTGTCATCAACATCAGCAGCAGCAGCGTCGTCGTCGTCGTCGTCGTCGGCATCATCATCATCATCATCACTTTGTTACCTTTATCATTGCCCAACGAAATCGTTCTTTTCATACCAAGTACCGCGACTTGGCAAAGCCGAAGTGAGAGGTCGATTTATGTAAGTGATATCCTCCTCCAAGAGAGAGACAAATCACTGACTGACAGAGTGAA
>JADBJO010003408.1:190000-212500 GCA_016801955.1 Conus betulinus
ACACGCGCGCGTGTATGCACGCGCGCGCGCGCACACACACACATAAATACACACACACACACACACGCGCACACACACACACACACACACACACACACACACACACACAGAGGTGTATGGACACGCACACACACATACACACGCGCGCATGCGCGCATGCGCGCACACACACACACACACACACACACACACACACACACACACACACACACACACACACACACACACACACACACATGTATGGACACACACACACACACACACACACACACACACACACACAATCAAACCCACATGTGCGAGTGGGCATGCATACATATAGGCCCATTATCAAGCTTTTTCATATTTGAAAACTTAGAAATCTGCGAGAAACACGTGACCAATAGTAAGTAACTGCAGTACTATTTTTTTTTCTTTTCTGAGAGATGAGCAGATATCTCTGAGGTAGTTTTAGTCTTACTCGTTCCACCCCAACCTCCACTTCTAGCTCTATCCCCTCACCCCCATTCCATTTTTGTAGGAAAGAATCCCACGTTTTCCTTACCCACCAGCCACCGACATCAAGCTCATCTGCTCTGTAAATGAATGTGATCACTCGCCTGTGTCTCAGTTTGGAAATGAAAGCAAGAACACAGGCAGCTTGAATAGCTTCAGTTGAATGACCGCACAGTCAGTGGTCAGGATTACACAGACCTGTAAATTACACATCCTTTACGCTTGCTTTCAGGAACAAGTGAAAGTGAACCCGTTTTAGCACTCGTCAGTGAGTCTGTACAAACCTTTTAGCCTCTCTTTGTTACGCTCGGGTAGGTACCACTTTGGTAGGTAAGGGCTGGGTGAATGGACGGTACAGTGTGGGCCAACGCTCTACCTGGGCTACCCTTCCACCAGTGGCCATGTCAGAGAAATATTTTGTGGTGGTGGTGATATTTATCACATTCGTCTGGGAGCATGAAACCGATGAGGTTGTACATCTAGCAGAAATAGTACTGGTAGTGGCAGGTGCAGCAGTAGGAGGGAGTGGTAGTGCTAGCTGTAGTAGTGGTGGTAGTAGTAGCAGCAGCCACCATGGCAGCATTAGTGGTAGTAGCAGTTGTAGAAGTAGTAGTAGTTGTAGTAGTAGCAGCAGTAGTAGCGGTAATAGTTCTTTTTTTTAGCAGCAATGAGGAGGCAGTAGTAGTAACTCTGTGTGTGTGTGTGTGTGTGTGTGTGTGTGTGTGTGTGTGTGATTTGGGGCAAGGGTAGTTGATGTATGTGTAGCTGGAGAGGGTTGAGTCTGCAAGATCTAACAGTTTCAAAATTGGAAATGAAATGAGGCAGGGTACGGTAAACAACAAACAAGAAGGGTAACTCTTGCTCCCATAAAAAAACCTAACTCAGAATAACGTTTATTCAAGACTGGCACAGCCTTTAAACTTGAATGAAGTCAGAAAAATAAAACAATCTAATAGTGAGGGGGGGGGGGGGGGGGGGGGGGGAACGAGTCCAGGCCAACAGCCCCTCCGTCATCACAGTAATGACTTGGCAAGATTTGAACTTAAGGGGGGGGATGGGGGGGGGGGGGGGGGGGGGGGGGGGGGGGGGCGAGGGTTGAAGATAAGCAAAATGGGAACATGAAATCAAAAAAATATATTACAGATATGAAAGCTCTTCATTAGCTGCATGTGGGAACCATCGCAATCCTTCTGAAGGCAGATCTATTTATATTGCCTACTCCTAGGCCTTTTGTCCACTGGATCGGACTCATGAGAGAGACATGGCTGATTGTGTCTGTACTCCTGGCGTCAAATAGAGACATACCACCATCCATAATACTGTGGTGTTCTCACCACCAAGGGTTTCAAAAAAGAATCCAACGACACCCCCAAAGCAGCCAGTGAAGGATAGTAAATGAAACAAAACGAAAGTCGGGGGAGGGAAAAAAGTTGCTGAAAAACTAAAGACATGATGCAAACACTATAAAATATAGGGGACAATCTTTGAGCCTACGCCTGAGGATCCACCCAAGGATACAAGAGAGATCAAAAGACAAACATAAAGACAAACAGAAACAAATACAAATAGCTGTGATTTAATTGAAACGAAATTGAAAATGAAATGAGGCAGGGAACAGTAAACAATAAACAAGAAGGGTAACTCTTGCTCCCATAAAAAAACCTAACTCAGAGTAACTTTTATTCAAGACTGTCACAGTCTTGTAAACTTGAATAAATTCAGACAAATACGAAGATGAACAATCTAACTGTTTCAAACATGAAAAACAACATGGTGTGCCAAGAGAAGAATGAACAGATGTAAATGTAGCAGGTAACATGTGCACTATGTCTTTCATTTCTACCAAACTTTAAAGAGGATTCGAGAATGAAAAATAAAACCAACGAAGACTGGAAATATTCTCTGGTTTTAGACACAAAATGCATTGAATGTAGGCAAGCATGTTACTGCTACACCTGATTTTTACCGTTCACTCAGGAATGCATGCATATTGTACATCTGAGCAGCTTTCACCAATGACCATTTTTCTTAATAGATTTATAAGAACAGGTGAAAGGAATTCTATTAATCCAGCCCTTTTGTTGCCATTGCTTTTAGATTCGAACACATTTTTCTTTTTTGCATCTCAGGGAGATGTAAACAACACTGTGGATATTAGCATGCCAATTCAGGCTAGGTTGCTAGTTACCTCCAGCATATTTTCTGTTAAATTATACTGATGTTTCTTATTTTTCTCCTTTTCTCTTCTTCCTCTCTCCTTCTGCATCATAATAATTATCTCATTCTTCGTTGTCATCGTCATCGTCGTAAAAATCATCATCGTCATCATCTTTGTCGTCGTCGTTGAACACCACTTTTGAGATCGAGTCCAACCCCTTAAATGGTGAACACCATTGTCCAGGGATCCCCAAGGCCACCCACAGAGTTCTTCAACCAACCTGGTCAAAGAGGATTGCACGATCATGGGCTTGGATGATGCCCAGTGTTATGTGGGTGGAGTCTTGTACGACTGAGAGGTCCTGCTGGAAAGATCTGCTAAAAGGGAAGGGTCAGACTTAAGATGGCAATCATGGAGAAACTGACTTGTCTGATCTCTGGAACCCTCTAGAAATAACACAGACAGAAATTAATGAGTGTCTGGTGCCTGGGGAGTTTGCAGATGGATGTTGTGAGTTTGTATTCCCCTGGCATCCAACATGAAAAAAAAATTGACATTTACTGATCTGAATCTAATATAAATCTGTATGCTATAAATCCAAATCACGTGAGCACTAGGTCTGCTACCCCAGCTCACGTCTAATGTTTTTTCCTTTGTTTGTGATACGATTTATGAGTGAGTGTGGACATTAAACCTGAATGTAATTGACCTGAACATCAATGATGTCCAAGACAGTAGGACTTATGGTGAAGTTGGCTTGCCTTCTGTTTCAATGCTGGTGGTGCAGAGGAGTGTTGGGGACATCGCGATTCTTTAGACACAACATTGAGCAGTGTTGTTCAGCTGTGGTTTGGCTGCTGGAATTCTTTCATATACATCAATTGAAGCTTTGCAGTTTACTTATGTGCATTAATACATCTATGCACAGTTATGCCCAGTTATGGACGTTTATGCACATCTGTGCACACATGCACACGTGTAAAAGAGCATGCACATGTATATCTATTTACAGAATTATCAATGAAAAAAAACATACATACAAGCATGCAGACTTAGTATCGTACACACACATGCACACGTACACGCACGTATGCACACACACACACACACACACACACACACACACACACACACACACACACACACACACACACACATGCAAAATTCTACAAAAAACACACACTCTTGTGAAGCAGTGGAACATGACTACATGCCAGAATGCTCCTACGTCCCACCATAACTGGTATGTCACATAAGCTATGCAGGTGCATGATAAGCCCTGATCACAAGATATTTAGGCACTGGTGCTAATGTTGGTGCATGAGTCTGTGGGACTACTACCATCACAATCAAAGCAAATCCAGACTGACAAACAGCAAAGCATTCTCTCTACAGGAAGGAAAAGCTGAAACAAAGTTCTCTGATCATCAGTCAGCTGTTTGTGTCTCAGCAATTCTTGGCCTGTTGCCCATCTTTCTTTCAAAAAAAAAAAAAAGCAGTGGGAGAACATGTCAATTCCTGATCAAATCATACCTCGCTCTTGCTCCCTTCCAGCACCCTCTGGACCTTCAATCTGATTTCTTCTATCACCAGCCAATCTTCCTCAGTGGGGCAGGCTCTCTTCATGCACGTCCTGCCAACAGCCCAAACCAGAACAAGCCTGCCTTAAGCAACACGCTGTCTTCTGCCTCACCCATCACGTTTCTTTGATAATGCCGCTTTGGTTGATGTGGGTCTGATTATGCGGGCGGTGCGTTTGGTGGCGTGTCCTTCAAGAACCGTGTAAGGGTGGAAACTCTCGCCTGTGGTGAGAGCACGTTTTTATCCCCCGATTCGAGTGTTCCGCGTGTTGTTCCAGTGACGTCAAGGCGAAGGTGTTGTGGTGATGATAGGCCCTGAATTGGTCCATGTTCGTAGATAGCACTGTTGTGAGCAAAGCAGAGAGAGAGAGAGAGACACAGAGAGAGAGAGAGAGAGAGAGGAGAAGAGAGAGTGAGTGAGAGAGAGATTGCTAGTATTCCTCCAAGTGGTGAGAGAGAGAGAGAGAGAGAGAGGGAGAGGGGAGAGAGAGATTGCTAGTATTTCCTCCCAAGTGGAGAGAGAGAGAGAGAGAGAGAGAGAGAGAGAGAGAGAGAGAGAGAGAGAGAGAGATTGCTAGTATTTCCTCCAAGTGAGAGAGAGAGAGAAAGAGAGAGAGAGGGAGGGAGGGAGGGAAGGAGGGAGGGAAGGTAAGATTGACTGATTGACTGATCGACTGATTGTTTGATTGATTGATTGATTGATTGGTTGATTGATTGATTGATTCATTTTCATTAGTACTCTTCATTTCCAGGGGGTAACGAGAGAGAGAGAGAGAGAGAGAGAGAGAGAGAGAGAGAGAGAGAGAGAGAGAGACAGACAGACAGACAGACAGACAGACAGACAGACAGAGATTAACTGAATGATTGATGATGCTCTTTGTTTCCAAGGGTTACAGACAGTGCATTTTCCCCCATGTGGCCCTTGTCCATTCACGAACGCTTTCTACATAACAGCCTAACAATAATTCCATCATATCTGAAGGGCATCGACATTTCATAGCAACCATAAAGTCATTGTCAAACCATGACTGTTCCCTTGAAAGCAAAGCACTTTGTCCACACGTATTCAAACTAGTCTGACAAAAGCATCAGCATAATACCTTACAGAAATACAAGTTGAACAAAGCAAAGCTCCTACTCTTTGGGTAAACTGTGCATGAGATCGGGCCTTTTTACTTTGACTTGAACAAGATTTAACTGATCTAGCCCCGAGGATCACATCTGATGCTTCGAGGTCCAAGTGGAAAATGTCCTTCTTCTGACTATTAAAGGTTTGAACTCAGGAATACTATCAGCGTTCACTGATAAGTCCAACCTGTTAACAATATAACCTGATAGCTTAGACTTCCTTCATGCGGCCTGAAAATGTGTGTACTAGATGAGGATCCTAACGTTAACTGGCCAGTTTTTTTCTCTCTTCTACCATGCTCCAGCCGTTGTCATTTAAAGCAGTCAAAGCCCTCTGTGAGGAGGAGTTTTTGCTTTTGACAGTTGTAAAGATGTGTGTGTGTGTGTTGTGTGTTGTGTGTGTGTGTGTGTGTGTGTGTGTGTGTGTGTGTGTGTGACACCAACAAAGCAATTCGCAAAGCAATATCGTTCTATGGCAGGCATCTGAGGATAATACGTCCCAAACAGAAACTAAAGAAATCTTAGATGAGCAGTGAGTACAACTGGACTGTCTGTGAAACCTTTGTCCTGCGGCGCATGACAAGGGACAAACAAAGACATCTCTGACAGCCAAATCCTCTGTTGTTAAAGTACTCCTGTGACCAGCTGTCATGGAGCATTGTTGGTATTGAGATCCTAAAGCCATTTGGCTGAACGTAGGGGAAAACCGCGTAACGAAGACAGGTATATACGCACTTAAGGAACCCACACAATCTCTCTCTCTCTCTCTCTCTCTCTCTCTCTCTCTCTCTCTCTCTCTCTCTCTCTCTCTCTCTCTGTGTGTGTGTGTGTGTGTGTGTGTGTGTGTGTGTGTGTGTGTGTGTGTGTGTGTGTGTCTTCTTCTTCTTCTTCTTCTGCTTCTTCTTCGTCATCATCATCATCTTCTTCTTCTTCTTGTACCAAAGAGTAGACAGTGAATGGCAGGAGCTCTGAAAGCTAAGTAAAATTGTGTATTTCTGGAGACAGCATGGAGAAAATCTTTGGCAGTCATCATGATGCCAGCGAGAGTCTTCTCCCGTCCATCGGTGCTTGGAGGAAACAGAAAAATGGTTGTCGCCGCTGAAATGGGTCGGAAGGGGTGAAATATCTCGTGCAGTACTGGTTGGGACGAGTAACACAACCACGTCAACATTCCTCCCTGCTGACGACTATCGTTCACAGCACATAACATGGTCCTCAGTATGAATGGGAATCATACACTTGCAAATACTTGTGTGACTGCTGAGAGAGAGAGAGAGAGAGAGAGAGAGAGAGAGAGAGAGAGAGAGAGAGAGAGAGAGAGAGAGAGAGAGAGAGAGCGATTTCAGATTCAGTTAGTTTTTACGCATAATTAGGCCTGCTCCCCTTATGAACGGGTACATGAATACAATATAACAACGAAATGAAGCCTACTAGCTGGATACGAGGGGGAGAGAGAGAGGGGGAGAGAGAGAGAAAGACAGAGACAGAAAGAGAGAGACAGACAGACAGGCAGACAGACAGACAGAGCATCTTCTCTCCTTTTTTCCATTCTTCCCGTTTCCCCTTGCCGCTCACTATGCCCTTCCCCTTTTCCTATCTCCATCCCCTCCTGCCCCTGTCACCGACATATTCTTAACGCACGGGAGCCACGTCGAAGCTCTGACAACCTGTCAATACTTGATCATCCCTTTAATATTGTGTATCAACTTTCCCCCTCCTCATCTTCTCGCCAGGACATGTCCAGTCCTCATCATACACTGGATTTATTATATGTTCGGAACGAGGGAATAAGGGGGTTTGAAGATGTCATCGAGGGAATTATGGTTATACGGGGCTCTTCAGCCAGCGATAGGGTGTTTCCGTCGGAAACAGTCATTGAAGAAATGTAGTGTGCATTGTCGTTTACGGAATGACATGCAACACTATCGTTATTGTCACTGTCGTCGTCATCACCCTTTAAATAATCATATTTACAGGTCTCTGTCTTTGTCCCTTTTTGACTGTCTGCCTCCCTATCAGTCTGACTATTTCTATCACTCTTTGTCTCTGTTTCTGTCTGTTTGTCTATCTCTCCCTGTTGGTCTCATTCTGTCTCTGTCTGTCTGTCTGTCTGTCTGTCTGTCTCTCTGTCTGTCTGTCTGTCTCTCCTCTCTCTCTCTCTCTCTCTCTCTCTCTCTCTCTCTCTCTCTCTGTCTGTCTGTCTCCTGTCTGTCTCCGTCTGTCTGTCTCTGTCTGTCTCTCTCTCTCTCTCTCTCCTCTCTCTCTCTCTCTCTCTCTCTCTCTCTCTCTCTCTCTCTCTCTCTCTCTCTTCGGTCTGGAATGTGACGCCATACCATTCATCACAGGCAAACACAAAGCAACAATAATCCCCTTGGGCATTTGTCATCATCACTATTATTACACTTCTCCACGACGACGGGTCGCAACGGTGCCGTGATGAACACTAGAGCAGAGTGCAGGTGTTGGAACCAGATCAGTTTTCAGGTTTCCCTTACAGGTCTTCTTTGTTCTGCATCTGCGGAACGTACACCCTCCTCTACACTACGCTATGCTATTCTCTGCAACCTTAGAGAGGAACAAGATAGAATTTGGGAGTCCTTCACACACTTAGCCAACCCACGAAGACCACAGACCAGAAGAGAAAAGAACATTTAGATAAACTTTTATTTCACAGTTGTACAAAGAATGTAATAAAGAAGTTAAATGAAAGTCACAAGCCGCCATGGCAAAGTGGTTAGTGTCGCGGACACCCGGCTGGGAGGTCGTGGGTTCAATTCCCATCAGAGCCATGTGGGACTTTTCTGCCCTTGCTGGCTCCTATCTAGAGTTGAGTTTGCTACGGGCTCAGCAGGGAAGACTGGGACCACACATTAGAGTGTCATCCTCTTAATGCATGCGTCTCTGAGAGTGTTGTACACATTTCCAAAGCAACCCTGCAGGTGTCTGTATCGGGCTGGATCGGGCTGTGGTGGCTGTGGGGGGGGGGGGGGGGGGGGGGGGGGGGGGGATAAGCGGGGTGTGGGCACGATGCCACTGAGGTAGCACAAAAGATAAGATATAAAATAAAGAAAAAAGAAAGTTAGATGAAAGCTGGATTGAATTACCAACATTTTTGTTCTCCACAAAGAAGACACAAAACAACAATTGTTCATTTCATAAATCAGTCAACTGAAATAGAATAGGTTTTCTAATTTCAAGAGCGTAAGAATGCGATTTTATTAAAAGTATATACCTTGTCAATAAGTGTGTGTGTGTGTGTGTGTGTGTGTGTGTGTGTGTGGTGTGTGTGTGTGTGTGTGTGTGTGTGTGTGTGTGAGCGTGTGTGTGTGCGCGCGCGCGCGCGCGCTATGTTGTTGTTTACATAATTTATCTATTGCAATGTGTTTTCTGTATTTATGTTGTTTATATTGCTTAAATTCTAATAGGTTTTCAAGTTTTGAAATGAAAATATTATTCAGAAAAAATAACTCTATTCTCTTTCCACCCAGAGAGTAAATGACATTTTTTTTCTTCACTATATGGAGGGTCTTCAAGTATTTAGGTAGGTATACTTCTTCATGACCCTTTCCATTGCAGAGATTTTGCCATTCTGGTACTATTTGTACAGTTCATGTAATATGTTTTGTCTTTGATCCATCTTGACTAACAGGAAAATGAGCATCGTTGTAAGATCCCAGTCCAAGATTCGGCATGCAGTTGGACTGTCCGTCTTCCTGTATGCAGGCGTGGCATCGAGTGAAAATGAAACATCCTTGTCATTCTCTATTCAAGCGTCTCTCTTCAGCTTTGTAAGTCGTGCAATATATCTTTCGTTTCTTATTGTTTTTGTTTTAATGCTGATCGATGAGAATAGGAACATGAAGATGATGCTACGGATCGTCATTCCAGTCTGAGACTGCATAACAGGGCTGTACTCTACGCTTAATTTTAAAACATATCCTGGCGTCAACCAGGCCCGAGAGATACAGACACCTGCTCTGTTGGTCAGAAATTTGAGCAACACTCTCAGAGACACTTCCAGTGAGTGAATGAAACTCGACTGTGTGGTCCGAGTTTTTCCCGATTGAGCCGCAGCAAATTCAACTCTGGTTAGGAGCCGGTCGAGGCAGAAAAATTCCACACGGCTCTGATGGTAATCGAACCTACGATCTTCCAGCTAGAAGTTCGAGACACTAACTACTTCGCCACAATGTCTGTTTGGAAAGTATATTTTTTTATGTCATTCGTTCACACAAGAACGCTTGAGTCACTAATGAATTCTACTGTTCAACAAAACTACTCCACAGAATCAGAGTATTTTCCTTCGGCATTGGGCCAAGAGTTTCTATTAACTGATGGATATAATCATGTTGGCGAAGGAAGCAAGTGTTTACACCATAACGGGTACGTGCACCTGACCATGATCACTTGCCGTCACGATGATTTGGAAGCTATCAAATCATCAGAAAAAAGTGCAGAACAGATCAGTTACGTGGTTTAGTCCACATTAATATTTTAAGCTCCGTATTGGTTTACCCCTTAACGGTTCTGTGGTATTAATAAACGGTTTTGTACCATGTTTGAATACACGTACGTTTTGTAACTGCCATTCGCATGAAAAAAAAAAATCTTATATAAACCGGATCTGATGGCGACTTAAAGGAAGATTGTGCACTTTATTCTCTTCAAACAAATTGTTTAGAAAAGAAAGGGGGGGGGGGGGGGGGGGGGGGGAGAAAGAGAAATGTGCTACAGTTCCACAAGATAAGCATCGAGTTAGCGAGCTTCCTGCCGCCATTCTGCACAGTTTCCAGGGACGAAAACGTCATCAATGTCCTTGCAAGGGCTTGATTTCATTGTCTGAAAAATCCAAGTAGGTCTTCTCTGTCGCATAGCAGAAAGGTGTGGGGGGATGGTGGGGGCTGAGGGGGATTAAGGTGACAAAACTTCACGAGGATATGTGCTGGTATCTTGGGATTTAAGCATGAGCGCTTGACATGGGATCGGCAATATTTCGTCATTGCTAACGTCTTCCTCTCTCCTCTCTCAATCACCGTTTTCCGTTTCACCTCCTCCTCTGTTTCACTCCTTTAATGCAAATCTGACCCCTCCAAAATTCACTATGTCCCTTCACATTAACTTACGCACACCAGGGGTGTACCACGTTCTCCCGGAATAAGGTAATCCTTCTTCTTCTTCTTCTTATTCTTCTGCTGCTGCTGCTTTTTCTCCATGGAATCTTTTGCCTTAGTCACGAAATTTGCTGACTTAACTTTGTGTCAGTATATCATGTTTATCAGAGCTATAATGTCGCCCCTCAGTATTCTCTGGGCGGTTCTAACTTTTTATACCTTGTTAAACACCTTCAAGATATTACTTCTGATCATTGGCTTCGATTTCCATCGATTATTCCTAGAACCTCGATTGCAGTTTTAATCATTATTTGGTTTAAATTGTTAATAGAAGCTTTAACATCCTTCTGTAGCTATTTTGAAAACTGGTCAGCGACAACAGGAAATGTTCACGTCGTCAAGACTGAATTTCAGGCGGCTGTTTTTCGTTCTCTTGTAATTCTTCAGACATACTTTGAAATTATTCCTGAGAAGTGTTTGGTCACTACCAACGTCAGTTCCTGGAAATATTTTAGTCCTACTGATGTCAGACCACTTCCAATTCTTCACAAGGACATCGTTTATCAGATTGTAATACTGATCATTTGTGGAGCGCCTTGTCCATCCTTCGAGATTCCTTACGCCCACCCAGTGTTGACAAAGACCAACTTGTCACTGGCAAAATCGAGAATGCATGGTCCCCTTGTATTGGTGCAAAGAGTAGTTTTTTTTTAACCTGGACATTATTACATTTTGATGTGGGAGCATATATTTGTAATATCTTGATGTTGAATGGTTTCACTCTCTAGCGGATAATCAGAAAAAAAATAGCATTCCAGCACAGAGTTCCTCGTGTTGTTTTTAACTAAGAACGCCCCTCCACGTGCATTTTCGTCTTCTCCACAGCAATACAAGGCATTTTCGATTTCTCCACTGTTTTTTTCTGTCTACATTTGCAGAGGCCGAGAATTTGCCAGGAGTATCTAGCAATCTCATGGGTCAGTTCTTTTAATTTTCTAACCTGCCTGAGTGTTGGTATGCTCCAGGTGGCGAATGTGCTCACGGTTCTTCCACAACTGCTCTGTTGTGTGTTCTCACTGTAATACATTTTTTCCCGTCAGCCCTGGTAGAGGTCGACGGATAGCGTGGCTTTGTTGACCTGAGCTGGGATAAGGTAAGCTAAGGTAATGTTTCTAATAGCCCAGCCGACCGCAAAAGGACCATATCAGGGCTGTCACCACGTTAAAGCCAACTCACAAATCATCAACAACAAAAAAAAAAGAAAACATTTACACATCTCTTTAAAATACACCTTCTAAAAACGCACCAGACACTTCGTTAAGAATCTTTCTTCAGTAAAATCTTAAATCAGATGAAAAAATGTTAATCGCTTTCAGAAATTCAGGCGGGATATCTCTGATTTCTATAGTTTTTCTTCCTTCAAGTAGTTTCAAATCTAACCTCGCGGAGACTATCCCCCTCCAAGCTGGATTTCTTGTTGGGTTTCCTCCTCACATGCAGCAGATTGTAAAGGGTTACATAGCTGGCAGAGGAAAACCGCTGCCTTAACAATGTTAGAGGTGTTAAGAAGCCAAATGTGATGAGTTAGGGGAGTACGTACGTAGTGAGATGACTATAGGCTGTGGAAAGGAAGAGGGGAGAGAGTAGAAGGTTATATTGTGGTGTATCAGTTCAAGCATCCTTGCCATTCATTAGGGGCCGAGGGAAAGATAGCAGGGGAATTGGGTCATTAGCGTCAAGGGTGGGTGGCGAGGGTGGCGAGTTAATGCGCTTGTTGAGTAAATGGATACTGATCGCAAAGTATGTTTTGAAAAATAGTAGGGGCGTGGGTTGGGTGAAGTGGCTTGTTATGTATAATGCGTACAATGTTTGGAACTGACGGCATGTTGACTGGATTTGTTTTTCGTTCGTTTGTTTTGATTTGTTTTTTTTTGTATTTTGCTGGTGTGTGTGTGTGTGGTGTGTGTGTGTGTGTGTGTGTGTGTGTGTGTGTGTGTGTGTGTACGTGCGTGCGTGCGAGCATGCGTGCGTGCGTGTATGTGTGTGTGTGTGTGTGTGTGTGTGTGTTGTGTGTGTGTGTGTGTGTGTGTGTGTGTGTGTGTGTGTGTGTGTGTGTGTGTGTGTGTGTGTGTGTGTGTTGTTATTTCTTTTTGTTGGAACTTTTTCTCTCTTTTTTTTGTTTTGAAACACAATGCAAACTAAACAGAGTTTCTTTACTTTCATCTTTGGAATGGGGTCAAGAGAGAGAGAGAGAGAGAGAGAGAGAGAGAGAGAGAGAGAGAGAGAGAGAAGGAGAGAGAGAGGGAGAGAGAGAGAGAGAGAGAGAGAGAGAGAGAGAGAGAGAGAGAGAGAGAGAGAGAGGTAAGGGAGATTATTTTGATACTGATATCTGTGTATCTATTCAATCATCAATCATTCAATAGATGCTATACCGTTGTCCTTTATTCCAACGACAGTCCGAGTAAAGTTCGAGTGAAAACCGATGGCAATAATGGAGAGAGAGAGAGAGAGAGAGAGAGAGAGAGAGAGAGAGAGAGAGAGAGAGAGAGAGAGAGAATGATATGTTGCCTTCCCCTGGAAGAATGCCAGTTTTGCTATTGTGGTAGTACTTTGGAATACAGCTGATAGCGCAGCTCCTGTTTATTGATCGCTCCCATCAGTTGATCGATCCTTCACCGAAAAGTAATGACCGCTCACTTGAATGGGGTGATCCCTCACCTGCTCCTTTGTTCATCACTTGGGACTCTTCCCAATGAATGCCATTCCTCGATACTCCTTAACGATCACCCCCGACTCTGCATTGATAAGTCGCCTTGACCCTAATGATATCTGTGGTTAGTGCGCGAGTCATTAAGTGGAAAATGAGCATGTCCAGAGGGTCATGGGTTCGAATCCCACCCATGGCTCGTCCCAAGATGAAGAAAAAGGGGCAGCAGAGGGACATCCGGAGTCATGAACCGGGTGTGGCCCAACCCCCCTAGAGTGTCAGGAGATAAGGGCCGAAACACTTGCTTGAAGTGGGCTTCTCTTCTGAAGACTCTCTGCTGCCACGCTTTCCACGAGTTTCTTTCTCTACTGCTTGATATGTTTGTCGGTCTTCTGTCGACAATGTTTATTGATTGGTGTGATGTCCCACTCCTCATACGTACAAGTTGAGTGATTCGTTCTATGGGTTTTGTTTGGTACGTGGAATGCATGCACAGACAGGAGGACTGATTCGTTAGGTACTGGCATACTTTGAGCAATAAATGCTAACTGATTTTTGTTAATTTAAGGTCCGGATTCTGTATTAATTGCATGGGAGTTTTTTGTTTGTTTGTTTGTGTTAATTAAAATCGTTATTCATTCATTCATTCTGAAAATTATTTCTTCATTTGTGTAAGTGTTGATGTGATACATTTCCTTATCTATTTATTTATTTATTTATTTATTATTCATTCATTATGCATTTATTGATTCGTCTATTTATTACATTTTTATTTGTTGATTTGTTTATTCATTAAAACCTATTTCTTTGTTTATTTTGCTACACCTCAGTCCTTCTATAGATCAGTCGCGTGTGAAAATGCTTGAGATGCAAGATCTGCATCTGACAGCAGTAAGCCGCTTAGGACATGTTATTATGTGAAACTTAATTGCCTCAACACACACACACACACACACACACACACACACACACACACACACACACACACACACACACACACACACACACACACACACACACACACACACACACACACACACACACACACACTTCCCCACTTCCCTTTCCCCACGCTCCCTCCTTCCCACTGGCTGCTCAGACCACCCACCCATCCTCATTCACAAAGATCTAATCTCACCACACACCGTTGTGTGATCTGGCAGCCCTGTTTAAATGCAAGAACCAACTCGGACCTAACTGTTCCAGCATGCCTTCACATTCATGACAGGGGGGAGGGGGGGGGGGGACAAAAACACTGAACGCCACAAATGGGGAATAACAACGCGCTCTGTCCATGGGAGGAAGTCCTACTCCACCGACATGCCGTTCTGGAAGGAAACACCTCCCTTCACCAGGCACGATGAACAGCCTGCGTAATCACTCCCCCCATCAGAAATGGCACTGTCAAAGACACGTGTCGTGTCCGACAAAAATAGCTTGCTGCCTGTTTCTCTAAATGCAGGTGCGTTCCGCTTCTGGTGGGTTATGGCACAGGTCCGGATAGAACCTGACGCTAAAGGGAAGGTGTTTTGTTAGTAATAAGAAGTCAGACGGAAGGTGTCAGGGGTGGGGACGTTGGGGAGGGGGGTGTTATGGGGTGAGGAGGGGGAAGATTTATTTCGGAGATGATGATGGGGGAGGCAGAGTGGAGGTGCTGGATGATATGTTTGGATTTAAAGAAAAATCGACATGTTCTGTGCTGCTCGACGTTTTAGGTAGGCAGCCGGAAATAAAGCAAGGATAAATCATGGTTGAAGAAATTTTGAGGTAAAGCCAACGGTTGATGTTCAGGGAACGTCTTCGTTTAGAAAAGCCCAAAACACTTCTTTGCACCGTCCATAACACACAGAGGTCAAGACAACCTCATCAAGGGTTTTCTTGCACTATCAAGAGACGCTCATGTATTACTTCACGTTTTGACTCGTCAGGGTTCCTTATGCCCTGACTTCCCTAAGACTTGTCTCAGTTATGCAGTATACCACTGAGCCAATCTGGCATCTTCGGTGTAACAGTCCATGAACAACACCCTGCCAAAAACGCTACCTAGAGACGTTATCTAATGTGGTTTTGAATGGGAGGGGTGGAGTGGGGGGCGCGTTCAAAATCCCACGAGTAAACGTCCCTCTGAAAGAACGTTTTTCTTTAGACATGTTAAGGTCCGATTCCTTTGAGCAACAAATTTGCCAACTGGTATTTGTAATGCATGAATGTGTTTTCGAATCAAATTTACTTGGATTCTTGTCGGAAAGGAAACACAACCGAGAGAGATCACGTTTTAAAGAAGAGCGATCTTTTTTCTGCATAAAGTTGAGTCTGAGGTGTTACGCACGACCTACAGTTTGTTTCCTAGACTCCTACTGGTTCAGTTCGGCTTTGTTGTATAATATTCAATCCATCTTCTTGTGTACTTTGGTTTTGACCTTATCTGTCCGACTCTCTTATGATTTGTAAGTGAAAAAGAAACTGCACAAAATGGGACAGAAGGGTTGAAAGAAAGAGTGGAGTGAGGAGAAAACAAGGAGAGAGGAAGAAGAAAGAGCAAGGAAGGGTGCAGAGACAGAAAAAGCAAGACGAGAAGTCCCCAGGTCCATGGTCCCTTCCCCATCTTGGCCTATGTTCCTAAGTTGAATCTATGCCTCTTCATGGCTTTTGCTCACCTACATGTGCATTTTGAACATTTTAATTGATCTACCTACCACTTTGCTCTTTTTATTTGCATACATTTCATTTTTGTTGATTTTTGCGCAATACGTTGCTTTTTTTTTTTTTCGTTCTCATCATATATCTATATTTTGATTGATGTTTTGACCACAAATGCAGTTCTTTTTGTTCGTGTAATTCGTTTTGTACTTCTTGCATTCTTTACAGAATATGATTGAGTTTATTATAGTATCCCATCATTTTTGTTTTTTCAAACCAACGTTCAAGGGACTTTCAGCGCACAGAGAGAGAGAGAGAGAGAGAGAGAGAGAGAGAGAGAGAGAGAGAGAGAGAGAGAGAGAGAGAGAGAGAGAGAGAGAGAGTTGAGAAGCGTATCCTTTTCTTCTCAGTACAGATACGTTTTGACCTGACTTGACTCCGCGAAGCTTCTTCACCCTTTAAACACAGACAGACTGCGTAAGAAAGACGTGATGAATGTTCAGACCTCGTTGGCACAGCACCATGTACTCTTTATCCTTTCTTTCTTTTCTTTTGTCAGGAACTCTTTTTTTTTAAAACAAGCAAATATGGAAGAGTATATTGTGAGTTCGTTGGTCACTTTTCTCTCGCCAGAGGCCAAATCAATTCTAGAGAAATATTGGTAGTCAGAAGATAAAGATGATCTGGATGGTCAGGCTGCTGGAACAGAAAACGCAAAGCTGACGGAACGCATACACAGATATTATCCTAAAGCCCAGCAACTGTTTTATATGATTTGGATACCGACAAAGAAAGACAGAGGAGTAGAACTTCCTTAGGGTAATTTCTTAAATCTCTGCTCCATTTAATCTCTCTCCCACCACGTTTCGCTCTCGCACCCGCCTCTGTATGCCCCATTCACCTTGGAGGAACGGATTTCACGGTTGTCTTGCGCAGAGTGCCAAAACAATGTTATCTGTACTGCTCGGACAAGCGTTAAGACCGTGATCTCTCAGGCATAGTTGGTTTAGAAAAACCAAGAACAGGTGCGAACGGGTGGCCCGAGTTGAATGACCGAGTGTTTGGTGTACAGGATAGCACGGACCTCTACATCATAGACTTTCACGCTTGGTTTAACGTGGAAGTGGAGGTGAGGCTGATTTAGCACTCGCCAGTGTGATTGTACAAACATTTTAGCCGCCCGGGTAAGTATCCTGTTTGGTACGCATCAGTAACTAACTAGGTCATTTTGGAGTTGAGGTGCATCTGGGACTCCTTCCCATCTGTGTGTTCGTCAGAGAATAATCGTTGTGGTGGTGCTAGCATTCGTCAAATGCGTCACTGTGAATGTAAACCAGTTCAGTTTTTAGTCGCACTAGTAGAAAGAAGAAATAAAAAGATATACACCCGAAGATACGAGTGGAACCCCAGAGAAGTACTGTCTGCAATGCCAAACAAACCAGCTTAGAGCAATCCTGTACCACCCTTGGATGCTTTCCCTGTGTTCACATAGGGAGCAGCAAAAAAACTGAGCATTCCATTAAGACGTCAAGGGACACGATTACTCCCTGGTAGATGTCATTGCGTAATGGCCACTAGACGTGACATGGAAAAACCTCCACAGGAGTTTTCCCTCGAGTGTACCACCCATACAGTATGACTGCAGAGACCACTAGTGAAAGACGCCACCACAAGCAACTGCCTTGTGCATTCCACAGCCTCACTCATTGCTGTTCTGATGACAGGTGAATACAGCACAACTCCAGACACGGCCAAGCTTTTGCCGCAGGAGGTCTTACCTGCTCTCTGAAGAGGATCCTGGTTTGCAGTTTTTCCTGCTGTCAACAGGACTTCCCTTGCGGTCAGTGAGTCTTTCCTCAAAGTCACTGGGCCTTTCCCAGAGTCAGCCAAAATGCAGACAAGAACTTGATGGACACGAAGGTGCGAATGGGACCCGGAAAAGTACTATTCTCAACAACTAAACAAACCACCACGGAGCAATCCTAGCCTACTGAGTAGTAGTAGTAGTAGTAGTAATAGTAGTAGTAGAAGTAGTAGTAGTAGTACCAGTAGTTGGAGTAGTTGTTGTTGTTGTTGTCGTAGTGGTAGTGGTAGTAGTAAATGTAGTAGTAGCAGCAGCAACAGCAACAGCAGCAGCAGCGGCAGCAGTAGCAGTAGTAGAAGTCGTAGCAGTAGCAATAGCAGAAGAAGCTCCAATAACAGCAGCGTAGTAGTAGTAGTAGTAGTAGTAGTAGTAGTAGTAGTAGTAGTAGTAGTAGTAGTAGTTGTTGTTGTTGTGTTGTTGTTGTTGTTGTTGTTGTAGAAGTAGTAGCAGTAGTAGCTGTAGTAGAAGTAGAAGTAGTATTTGTTGATGGTGATGCTGTAGAGATAGAAGTAGTAGTAGTACGACAGTATGTATGTGCGCTTTAAAGCATGTTTATGTGCGCACATGTGTGTGTGTGTGTGTGTGTGTGTGTGTGTGTGTGTGTGTGTGTGTGTGTGTGTGTGTGCTCGTGTGCGTGTGCGCGACTGCGTGCACATGCTTGTGTGTGCGCGCACCTGAGTGTGCATGTGTGAAAGTATATGTTTGTACACCAAACAATGGCGCATCAAAAATAAGCTGGGAAAAATAGGAAGATGAAAAAAGTAAAACAAAAGAAAAAGGAAACGAAAAGGATCTGGTAAAATGTAGAAGAGAAGTAGAGGGTTGGGGGACATAAATGTAGGTGTTTGTCATGTATGTGTTTGTATATGCATGTATGTGAGCGAGTATATATACATGTTTATGTATGTTGTGTGTGTTAGAGAGAGAGAGAGAGAGAGAGAGAGAGAGAGAGAGAGAGAGAGAGAGAAATGGTGGATGAATAGATAACATACATGTGTCTCTAACAGACAGTTGCAGGCGTGTAACAGTCTTAGGCATCAAAACATCTTCCAAGAGAAGAATGAAATTATCTCAAGAATATTACAAGTAACCTATGCATCATATTATCCAGTTGTAGCAACATCTAAAGTCAATTCGTTCATTCATGAACATTTTCAAGACTGCACATATTCCTTAGCGTATACTGGCGAACATTCAATACAGTCAGTCATAGTTCCCCGACCCCCCTTTCTTCATACAGAAATTTAGACTTCACACACACACACACACACACACACACACACACACACACACACACACACACACACACACACACACACATACACACACACACACACACACACACACACACACACACACACACACACACAAACAAACACACACACACACACAACACACACACACACACACACACACACACACACACACACACACACACACACACACACACACACATGAAAGCACGCATGAAAGCACATATACATGGAGAGAGAGAGAGAGAGAGAGAGAGAGAGAGAGAGAGAGAGAGAGAGAGAGAGATAAGCGGATGGACAGACAGGCAGACAGACAGACAGACAGACAGATAGAAAGGAGTTCGTGTGATAGAAAACCATCTCTCCCTTCACATACTTCCCTTTGCCCTGTACCCCTTTCTGTGCCGCTCCCCTTTCCCTCTCCAACCCCTCCTGCCCCGTTACCGCGGCGTATCATCGAGCTGTAACAACCAGTCGATCCTTCACCATCCTCTGGATATGTGTGTCCATTCCCCCTTCGTTAGGTTCTATCTGTGACACGCCCAATCCCCCTCGTCCACTGGGTTACTATAAAAC
The DNA here is from genome assembly GCA_016801955.1 of Conus betulinus. Lineage (NCBI taxonomy): Eukaryota > Metazoa > Mollusca > Gastropoda > Neogastropoda > Conidae > Conus > Conus betulinus. The sequence continues at coordinate 209,513 of JADBJO010003408.1, forward strand.
GGAAAGAGGGATTACAGAGGTGGATGTTGGGGGAAGAAAGGATAGATGGAATTATCGTCCATGTTCGCTGTGTGGGATTTCTCGTCCATGGCAACGACTGGCGCTGATGATGGAGACGTGGTAGGAGAGCAAGAGATAAGGGCTCTCGGTCAGCAAAGAGAGGGGGATGTTTCTGTAAAAAAAAAAAAAAAAAAAAATCGTTGAGCAACTGCATGCGCATTGTGTTTCATCCAGTGACACCAGACATATTCATTATTGTTACCGTCGTCGTCATCCTTGTTCAAATCGTCTTATTTATGTCTGTGTGTCTCAGTCCCAGCCTTCTGTTTTCCTGTCTCTTTATTTCTCTGTTCTGTGCTTGTCTCGGTTTTCTTTCTTTCTGTCTCTCTGTCTCAGTCTCTGTCTCTCTGTCTCAGTCTCTGTCTCTCTGTCTCTATGTCTCTCTGTCTGTCTGTCTGTCTCTCTCTCTCTCTCTCTCTCTCTCTCTCTCTCTCTCTCTCTCTCTTCTAGATGTCATTTGACGCATACCATTCATCAAAAGCAAAGCAACATTATCATCCTGGGCATTTGTCATCACCTCCATCATTAATTTCTCTCATGATGCTAAAGCAGCCAGAACTCGTTACAGATTTCTTTCCCAAATCAAACTCAACAGGATGGAGGTGCTGTAACCAGATCAACTCTTCAGATGTCCATCCAGGACTTCGGTCTGCATCCGTGAGGTGTCAACCCTCCTGTGTGCTATGCCTTGGCACACTGTGCAGCCTTAGAGAGGTGCAGGGTAGACGTCAGTGTACTCAGTTCACTGAAATAGTGGGACTGCAGACCAGAAGAGAAAAGAACATTTGAACAAACTTTTAGTTATATTCGTACAACGAATATGACAAAGAAGTACAAAACCGGGTCAAATAGGAAAGAAAGTGATAAGAAAACACAAGGGTTCGAAGAATTTTAGGGGAAGAGATAAATGCAAAAAGAACTGATTTCATTTCATGACAGCTTATATATATACAGCTCATATATTATTGTGCAGAGAAGCCGATGTTAGGTTTCATGACGGCATTTTTTAATGCTGGTTTCAAGGAGATGGTGGTGAAGGAAAGGATGGGTGTGTGTGTGTGTGTGGGGGGGATCTTCCAAGATCAGAGGAGCGAGATGCGTGTTGATGTCTTGGGCGTTCAATACGTCCTCTTTCAAGGATCAGGAACCTCCATAATCATCTATTCCCTCCTGCTCCATATTTTGCCTTCTTCCTCATCTCTCACCTTGCACAAATCTACTCCCTCCCACCACCACACCTTTTCCTTTTTCTCTTTTTTTTGTACGCATGTATGCGCGCACTCACTAACACATGCACGCATCCCTGCATGAACGCACGCACGCACGGGCGTACTCACACACACACACACACACACACACACACACACACACACACACACACACACACACACACACACACACACACACACACACACACAGAGGAGAGAGAAGGGGGGCGGGGGGGTGTCCATCAATAATCATTAGCTACAGAAGAATTTTATGTTAAAATATGTGCAAGGGAAAAGACAAGAAACATGTTCAATTTTCGTGCTTGTCTCTTCGCGAGTAATACGAACTTGAATAGCATGGAAAAAATAAGAGTCCTTTTCGTTCTCGATTTGTCCATCTCTCTACAGCCTTCACGAAGCACATGAAATGTATTTTTCTTTTTCGGTTGATGCTCATGCAGACAGGAACAACAGTGGCTGTGATGAATGCTGCGGTGCAGCACAACTCTGTCACAGCTTAAAAGTGTAACTCCGCGCGACAGTGTGTCCGGCCAGGATTCCACATGTAGCTTCTGGTGGACGTCATCATGCAGGGGAAAGAGACTGTCGTTACACCACCTTAGGTGGATGCTTCAAGAGCAAAACAGCAGAGTTGCTGATGAAGATGGTGGTGAAGAGCGGATGTTTGAGCCCGGAGGGGGTGTTGGGTAGAGGGGGGGGTGGGGGGGGGGGGGGGGGGGGGGCATCTCTACACCTGACAATGGTCATCTAACCTTCCCTGAACGTCTGTTTATATCACAGCGAGTTTGGAGCTGCAGACTTTAGGCAGCAACAGTATCAGAAAATATTAAGGATTAATTCATTTAGTCGCAATAGACATTTTTCAAATAAATGATTTGCTTACTAGTAAACGGTTTACTTTGATGTTTAATACCTATAACGTGTTATTACAACTCACGTGAAAAAAAATAATCATATAACCTTAACCTAAAGACAACTTTTAAAGAAAGGATACAGGATTTGCTTCTCTTCAAATGATTTTTTGTTTAACAGAAAGTAGAAATAAGGGCATTCTTGTCCTACGTGGGTCTGCATTGTGTTGGCGGGATTTCGGCTGGCACACTTTCTTTACAATGTCCAGGGAGAGTAACTTCATCAATGTCCCTGGAGCTGCATAATGATGGTTTTTTTTATTGGAAGTCCACGTCGTTTTTCACTGTGATTTAGCCGAATTGGGTTGTAGGGTTGGGAATGGAGTGTAGGGGGCGGTTAGGGATGAAGTCCATGGTGGTAACACGGGGGATACGTGCTGTTGTCTTGGGACTTGGGCATGTCTGCCTGACAAGAGATCGGCGATATTTCTCCGTCGCTCGCTTACCCCTTCCTCCACCCTCTACTCCCCCCTTTTCCCCCTTCTTACTTTCTCCTCTCCATTTCTCCTGTGCGGCTGTGACCTCTCCCACATCCACCGTGCCCCATCACGCAAATGCACACGTACTAGGGGTGGATCACTTTCTCCAGGAGGGGAGATGACTGATCTAGTTTCATTTAGAGGTCTTCTTCTCTTCTTCTTCTTCTTCTTCTTCTTCTTCTTCTTCTTCCTCTCCTCCTCCTCCTCCTCCTCCTCCTCCTCTTCTCTTCTCTTCTTCTTCTCTTCTTCTTCTTCTTCTTTTTCTTTCTTCGTTTTCTCTTTCTCTATTCTCCTTCTTCTTCTTCTTCT
>JADBJO010003408.1:217500-222500 GCA_016801955.1 Conus betulinus
TGCCTTCGGTTGGTTCCTTGTAAACCGTGGAGTCCTTGTACATATTGGAAACTTGACTCGTTCGGCTACTGGGCCAAGGCTTACATGGTCGAATGTAAGATGCACATACCATTTTAATCGAGCACGTTAAGACTCAAAAGAATGGAAATGGTCTTGGAATAAACACTGGCATGACCGTTTTTAGACTACTGAGATGCACAGCTGTTAGCATTGTCTTCAACCAGCACTATGACACAGCTTCAATCCCATACATTGTTTTTTTAAATTAGAAATTAACGTGAACTACCTTGGGAGAGACAGACAGAGAGAAAGACAGACAAACACAGACACAGACACAGACACACACAGAGAGTTCTTTTTCAGTGTGTGTAACTGTCTTTAAAGGGGTGACAAATATGGGAGCAGTCAGAAATCTCCCTCTCTATCATCTGCAGCAGGGTAGAGTGGTCATCATCTCAGTCTTTCGCCATTTTTATCCTGGTGCTTAGGCTTGCACCTGAAATTGCCCGCATTCCAAGATGTTTTACACCAATGAGTTTCCCTTGACCACCATTCCTTTGTTATAGCTTTGCATACTACGGTAGTCTTTGAGCATTAAATGTCAATTCTTGCTTGAGGGTTAAGGCCTACACTTATGTTTGTGCACGCACACACACACACACACACACACACACACACACACACACACACACACACACACACTCACTCACAGCCACACGCACGCACGCACCCACGCACCCACGCACGCGCGTGCACACACACACACACACACACACACACACACACACACACACACACACGGGCATGGGCAGATAGGTAGGTAGATGGATGGATGGATAGATAGATATATATATAGATAGATCTCAGGATGCAGAAGATGCAGTATCCGACTGTAACAGGTATATGCCACTTGAGACATTATTTCCTTTCACATTCAATTGCCCTGACTCTCCTACCTTCCCACCCGGCCCCTCCTTCCCCACGACTTTTCACACCTCCTATCGACCCCCTCACGTACCCCATACCGCTCCTCCCCCCTCCCACGACTCCCTCACCTCAGTCCTACCCAGACATTACCAAACAGCCTTCTTGGCGTGCAAGAACTAATATAGGCCTGTCAACATTTATCATTATAATAATCATTACATTATCATTATCATCATCATCATCAGTAGTGGTAGTAGTAGTAGTAGTAGAAAGAAACTCGTGGACAGCGTGGCAGCAGAGAGTCCTCAGAAGAGAAGCCCACTTCAAGCAAGTGTTTCGGCCCTTTATCTCCTGACACTCTAGGGGGGTTGGGCCACGCCCGGTTCATGACTCCGGATGTCCCTCTGCTGCCCTTTTTTCCCATCTTGGGACGAGCCATGGGTGGGATTCGAACCCATGGCCCTCTGGACATGCTCATTTTTTCACTTAATGACTCGCGCACTAACCACTGAGCCACTGGGACACCTGATATTTGTCGGAAAGGTAAGCCTTATGAAGTTCACTTTTTGTTCCTCCTTGACCAGATCCAGCTTGAACACCTCTCTGCCGCTTCTGCCATTGCTTTCAGGGCTCTGTTTTTTTCCCTCCCTGCAACTGAGAGCTGCTTCATGAGGCTGTATGCAGACGTTCCTACAAACCCCCTAGCTCCAATTTCTGCAGTGAGGGACTTTGACCTGATAGCCTTCTCACCTCGGGCGTTTTGCCAGATCAGCATACTTTTCAGTCTTGTAGATTTGAGCTGCCTCCATTCTGTTCTCATATGGCACCGTGAGCTCGATCATGATCAGGAGCTTGGTTGACTGAGACTGGACTGCTATGTCTGGTCTCATGCCACTCTTGCTGATGATCTTTTGGTGACTCTTCCATTCTGGGAGGTCTGCTGTGCACTCCCAGTCATCTGCCCCGTCCAACAGACTCTGCCTGCATGTTCCGAATGGCACTGTTGTTCTTGGCCATGATTCGCTGCCTCCTGCCGTGAAGAATGTTGCGGGTACTTTTGGAGTCCTGATTTTTCCTTTTTGTGGTGTTGGTACTAGCCAAGACTACTTGTATTATCTCTTTGAGTACTTGGTTGTGCCTCTTCCTTGAGCCAGGGCTACTTTACATGAGCTTAGGACATGCTCCACTGTTTGTTTTTCATGGCAGAGGGGGCATGAAGGATCGTCTTTTTTTCTCTACTTTACCAGGTTTGCATTTGAGTGCAGAAGGTCATATGCAGATCTGAGAATGAAGCTGATCCTGAGACGGGCCATGTGCCAAATGTCATTCCAAGTGAGACTTCTTTGGAGTGCATTCTCCCACGTTGTCCATTGCCCTTGCTGGCTCTGCTGGACTGCTTTTTGGAGTCTTTTTTTTGGTCTTCTTCTTTTCTCATCTCCTGAATTATCATGTCTCTTTTGGCTTTTCCTTTGGCCTTTGACCACCATTCAGTTTTTGGTCACCCACAGTCCTTGTCTGTTGGTCTGTGTGTGTCCTGTTATTTCTCTGATCTTGAGACTTTCTTTTGCAGAATCCATCGCCTCTTGAACTTTCCATTTTCTGCCTGTCTTCAGCTGGGGCTTGATTGCTTCTACCACCTTGTCTCCTGAGTCCTCCAGCATGCTTTGAAGTCTGATCTTCCCTGCTTTGTATTCCTCCAGGATGGATTTCAGTGGTAGTTTCAGCTTTGCTTGGCGACAATGCAGCGCTATGTCAGTCAGACAGGGTGGGACACCAAGCCATTTCCTTGTGAACTTGTTGATTTTGGATTCCATTGCTTCCACTATGCTGGTGCAGATGTCGTATATCATCAGAGGCCATAGGAGCTTTGGTATCAGCATGAACTGCAGACAACAGACCTTGTGTATTTGCCAGGGAGCCCACACTGGTCAGTGGGTCTCCAAGCCTTCTTCCAACATCTGTTTGGTTTCTTTTGCTCTTTGTGTGTCCTTTCAGCGTATCATCATGCCATCTTCCAAGGCTCTTGACTGGCTTTTCTGTGACTGTTGGAATGGTCTGGTTTGCAACACTGAAGACCACAGATTTGGCCACTTTTCCTTTCCTCAGTGAGAGACTCCGTGATTTCTTTGGCTTGAACTTCATTCTGGATGAGGCAACTATGTCATCCAGTCTCTCCAGCACATGACGTGTCTCGTCTTCTCTGGATGAAATCACTGTAGTGTCATCCATGAAGGTCTTGAGAGGGGGCATCTTGTATCCATCGGCAAGGTCTGTTTGTCTTGCGTTGCTTGTTGTGCTTTCAAGATGACTTCCATTGCCAACACGAACAGTATTGGGGAGTAGTAGTAGTAATAGTAGTAGTAGTAGTAGTAGTAGTAGTAGTAGTAGTAGTAGTAGTAGTAGTAGTAGTAGTAGTAGTAGTAGTAGTGGAAGTAGTGGTGGTTTTAAAGTAAGGTGATTGCAGGCTGAAATTGAAAAAAAAAATTATTCCGCTAGACAAAAAAGGGCAAACAAATTACAAGTGTTTTGTTTCGTAATTTGTTGGTCGTTTTTAGATCAGCAGAAAAAAAATAACAATTGTTTTTAAATTAGTAGTAGTAGTAGTCGTAGTAGTAGTAGTAGTTAGTAGTAGTAGTAGTAGTAGTAGTAGTAGTAGTAGTAGTAGTAGTAGTAGTAGTAGTTTGTTGTTGTTGTTGTTGTTGTTGTTGTTGTTGTTGTAGTAATCTGCAGTCAGTTCATTTGTTTTTCATTCATACCTTCATTGTTCTGTGCACACTATGTGTTTATGAGTCATCCATACCAACGGAAGTTGCCTTTTATTCCAGAAACTGGTGATGGGATTTTATGTGTGTGAAAGTTCTTTTGCTTTCCTTCGCATACAGAGACTTCTCTTTATAGTCTCATTCAAAACTCTTTTGGGGAAATTCAGTGAGAAGCAATATTCACTCCGAAGAAAAAAAAATCACCCTGTACCGAAACACCCCAGCAAAGATTTGAAATCACAACCCAAGTATTACTAGGATCGCTAGTCTGGTGCTCTAGAGACTAATGTAGTCAGTCCCTTGACGTGGAAGGGACAACACACCAAAACACCATGGCTCTAACCGCGGGCAAAGGTGCGCTTCCACCAACGCTTGACTCCAGAAGAAAAACAGCGCCATCCTCCATCCAAGAGAAATGCTTGCGTAATCACTAACTCGTCATTGTATGGCTTTATCAAAAAGCGTGTCACGTAAGGGCAGAAAACAGCTTTTTAACTGGATACGTTCAGCTAAGCATGGGCTTGTTCCGTTTCCAGCTGTTTATGGCACACACTTAGGGGAGAACTTGACGCTGAAGAAACATTGTTCGTTGATACATGAATATGATTCTGGACTGCTCATCTTCTTTATCGCAAATAAAAACTATCTTTGAGGATGTTTTAGAAGATTTGCGATAGAAAACACACACACACACACACACACACACACACACACACACACACACACACACACACACACACACACACACACACACACACACAGATCGTCAACGTTTAGGTCGTAGATCGTCTAGAAACGACGATTTCGGTTCTGTTTTGTTGTTGTTGTTTGTTGTTGTTGTTGTGTTGTTGATGATGATGATGATGATGATGATGATGATGATGATGTTTTCTGTTGCAATTCTTCAGAACATCCTCAAAAATAGTCTTTATATATTCACTAACACAGTTCGTCAGGCTGAAGGTGCAGGTGGATGGGAACAGGTCGTGGGAATGAGAGACACACTCGGATGAGAACATTGGTATGTTTGTTTCAGCTGGCTTTTTTTTTTCAGAAGGAAAGTCAGAAGACAAGTCAGAGAAAATCAAGAGATACTGAGACCAAGCGAACAGGCTCTTTATCTTTCCTTTTCAAAGAGAGAATGTTTCGCCGCTTCTCAGTCTGTGTTAATCTTGATTTGAAGACAGTTCCTCAGACGCGCACAACAACGTGGGCACAGGTGAGCAATGGTCTCTGAGCAGTGTCTTTTTTTTTTCTCCTCGACCTGCACGATTTGTATTGTTTTAAGAGTGGTGTTAGGTCACACTGGCT
>JADBJO010003408.1:227500-240000 GCA_016801955.1 Conus betulinus
AGAAGGTAGATAGTGTGGTGAGGGAGGGAAGGAAGACAGGGAAATATCATAACCTCCCCCCCCCTCCCCCCCCCCCCCCCCCCCCCCCCCCCCCCCAGCTGTCTATTAGCACCTCCAACTCATCAGCCCCAACACTATTCTGGCGAGGGTTCTTCTTGCTCAACCACCTGCGTGTGTGTGTGTGTGTGTGGGGGGGGGGGGGGGTAGGACTAGTTTAGGACCATGCACACCCTTCCCTAGGTCCTTATTCTCCGTATCTTTTCATCCCCTCCTCCACACCACCACTACCATCCTTCATCTCTAGCATGCCAGGATTGTGACTGGTGAAACTGAGTGCAACCTGCACAAGAGACTAAAGGAACACAAACGTGAGTCTCTCTCAGTGAGTGAACATCTGGCCCACATCCAACATCACTTTGAAATGGGCAATGTTCAAGTGCTCGACAGAGAAGCAGGACGCTTCCAGAGAGGAGTAAAAGAAGCAGTCCACATCGCCGCCAGGAACCCCACCCTTAACCGCGACCGGGGCCGGCACAACCTGCCGTCGGTGTACTCCTCACTCGTTCAGTCGCATTGTCGTGAGTTCCCTCACGGCGGCGCGCACTGAAGCCAGTTCTCAACCCAGCAGTTGCGCTGAAGAAGTCGGCCGGATTGCCGACGAAAGCTACGCACACAGTGAATACCCTTCTTTAACTGAGTGACTTGTTTAGTCTGGTAGCCATTATCCCTCATCTCCTCTTCGATAACTTGTTAATGAATATACTTTCTTTGTCAATGAGAATGACATTCTTCTGCCACTCCCCATACTTATCTCATTTCACCCTCACCCTCCTATTCACAACCTTTAGGACTCAAAAAGAAAAAAAAAAGCCCCCCATCCTCACTCACCCCACCCTCACATCCCCCCTCCTCCCTGACCCCTATGCCACGTGCACCTCGCTCCATCTTTGGGATAGAATGATCTGCTCCTATGAATTGATCACGCGCAACCAAGAGTACTCAGAGAGATGGACGTGGGGACGGGGAGAGGCACAAGGTAGACGAATAGCTAGCGGTATGGGTGGACCTCTGGGGGTTTAAGGCGGGACTTGAAAGCATTTCCGCCGATTTCCCCTGGGAGGTCGCTTCTGCAGCACCCCTGGTAGTCTTCTGTCTGCCCTCTGACTACTATCCTTGGCTACTCTGTCTTCCGTTCTTGTCTGACTCTGTCCCCTTCTCTGTCTCTGTCTCTCTCTCTCTCTCTCTCTCTCTCTCTCTCTCTCTCTCTCTCTCTCTCTCTCTGTGTGTGTGTGTGTGTGTGTGTGTGTGTGTGTGAGAGAGAGAGAGAGAGAGAGAGAGAGAGGAGAGACAGAGAGAGAGAGTGTGTGTGTGTGTGTGTGTGTGTGTGTGTGTGTGTGTGTGTGTGTGTAGTGGTAGTGGTGGGGGGGGGGGGTCTGTCCTGTCCGTGTCTGTCTGTCTGTCTGTCTGTCTGTACGTTAGTGTGTGTCTTGGTCGCACATAAGCACAGGGGCATGCATGCGTGTATCTGTGAATGTATTTTCTCATCATACAATCAATCAATCTATGCCCTCCTGTCTCGGTTTCTGCTTATCTCTGTTGTTTTCTTGCTGGCTGTCCAACCTGTGAATGTATTTTCTTATCGTACAGTCTCTATTCCCTCCTGTCTGGGTATCTGCTTATCTCTGTTGTTCTCTCTCTCTCTCTCTCTCTCTCTCTCTCTCTCTCTCTCTCTCTCTCTCTCTCTCTCTCTCTCTCCTGTAGCACCCCCCTACTTGATCCTTCTCTTGAAAGAGATTTACATTTTTCATCCGATCTGATATTTTGCAGTGAAAAGATTTTTTTAACAAATTTCGGGTGGTTTTTAGAAGATGTGTTTTCAAGAGTTGTGTGTATGAATGATTTGTGAGTTGATTTTAACATGGAGACAGCCCTGATATGGCCCTTTTGCGGTCGGCTGGGCTGTAAGCAACATACCCTTTACCTTACCTTTTCCCTCATTCCCTTTGCGAGATGGACGCGGGGACACGGGGATCTGATCTTGGTCTGACTTGTCTCCGAGTCTCTCTCTATGTAACTTTATATTTGTGTGTGTGTGTGTGTGTGTGTGTGTGTGTGTGTGCACTAAAGCATGTATGGATGTGTGGGCGTGCATGCGCTGCGCGAACATATTTTCTTTTCATACGACCAGTTTTTGCCCCTTTTTGTCAGGGTTTGTGCCTATCTCTGTTGTTATCTGTCTGGCTCGCTGTCCCTATCTCTCTCTCTCTCTGTGCTTCCTTACTTTATCTCCTGCCTTCACCCTATCTCCCTTACTACTACTCCCCCCCCCCCCCGTATATGCTTTATATTTTTTTCTCTGTTTGTTTCTAGTTTCTGTTCGTTTTGCCTTTCTGCCCTATTTTTTTCTCTGTCTGTCTCCGAGTCTTTGCATCTGAACTTCTTTGTTTGCATGTTCACCCTCTCTCCTGTCCTTTTTCTTAACTTCTGCGATGGGTTCTGAGGTCAAATAACATATGGGCTGATAACACCTATGGTGGCGAAAACATGGAAACCCCTGTTGTGTCGCGTTCGGTGGTCTCGCAACGGCATCTGCCAGAGAACAGGTGTATCCCAAATATTAAGCCCTTTAGTGTCATTTGAATTTCCCCGTAAAACGTTGGAAATTATATATTCTATCTGCGTTTGCTTACCATTTCATGCAATTATTTCAAAAGTGATGTTGTTCAGCCTGAAAATATAAAACTGCGCTCAATTTTGCACGGAAACGTTGTGCTGTTGTAAAATTTGACCAAGATAAAGGTTGTGTATATATACAGCAGCGCTTCGTCAGGTTTAATTTGAGAGTGCGTAGTCGTAAGAGGCGGGGGGGGGGGGGGGGGGGGGGGGGGGGGGGGGCAAAGGTCTTCTCCTTTGAATGGGAGAGTTGGTGGAGAGGCCAAAAACATGCTGTTTTGCCACAATCAAACTGAAAAGGAGTTAGAAGCTGATGCTTGTTTGTGTGTTTCATTACTATTCTTCAACTCAGTATGTGTATATAATGATACGTTTAATTCTGAATCTCGTCTATAGTTAAACTGTAATAACCGAACTGAATGTATTAACATCAATGCTGTTGTTGTCATTATTATTATTATTATTATTATTATTATTATTATTTATATGTTAATAACTATATATTATCATTATATAACATATGTTAGTAACTATATATTACTTTTGTTAACACTCTTTTTATGATTATCATTATAATCAAATTGTCAAAGAAAACATTCGCCGAGGCTGAGAAAAAATGTTGCAAGGGAAGTAACTTCTGTAGACACTTAAGAAGGGGCACAAGAAGGATTTAGCTACCCTAGACTAGGAATCCGTCTTCTTCTTCTTTCTTTCTTTCTTTCTGTCTGTCTGTCTGTCTCTCTTTCTTTCTGTCTTTCTTTCTCTCTTTCTTCCTTCCTTTCCTTCTTTTCTTTTAATATTGTTCTCTCTCTTTCGGGTATTGCTTTGCTTTATCACCATTCATTTCATTTCATGCATGTTACCTTGACTGTGCTATGTGAATTCTTGTACCAGTCATATTTTCAATTACAAGAGAAAGGAAACTCTAATTACTGACATTGTCTTTTTTTTGAACAAGCGGTGTTACAAAATGAATGGGCGCAAGCACACACCATTTGAAAGACTCGTGGAAACTGTCACATCATGTTTTCTCTCTCTCTCTCTCTCTCTCTCTCTCTCTCTCTCTCTCCTCTCTCTCTCTCTCTCTCTCTCTCTCTCTCTCTCTCTCTCTCTCTCTCTTGTCTGCACCATTCCCATCAAAATGAGTCAATGTGTCATGAAGACACCAAATCCCCATGCCATTGTTCGATAACCTCTTTCCGTCTGAAAGTGGAAGAATTCGGTACATTGCACATTTCAATTCTGCATCATCGGCAGACTGAATTCGGCGATCTGCCCATGACAGTCTTTAAAGACTTGTAAATTTTGTCAAGATTTATAGCTTTTTTACATTTGAAAAGCAGACCAGCTTTGAGGGGGTTTTATACATAGTTTCTTCCATTAGTCTTTGAACACCATTGTATCATCAATCCATCGGCGGGGGGGGGGGGGAGGGGGGGGGGGGGCTGAACAAGAGAGAGACAGATGCCGGTGCTGTTGTTGCCTGAAGATAGTATAGAGCTTTTGTTGCATGCAGCGCACACGTGCTCATCCACTACGGGCTTGGCACAAACACGTCACTACACATACTTACACGTGTGCGGACAAAGTGTCGATACATACCCCACAAGACTACAATAAAGCAGTGTCACCGTGAACAGCTGTTTTACTTTCACTTCACGCGATTCAGATCTGCATTCCACATTCAATGCATGTGCGCGTTAGTATGTTAGGTAGTTAACTACACTCAAAACACACACACACACACACACACACACACACACACACACACACACCACACACACACACACATTACGTTAGGGCTTTCATTGTTTTCAACACACACGCGCGCGCGCGCACGAAAGAGAGAGAGAGAGAGAGAGAGAGAGAGAGAGAGAGAGAGAGAGACAGACAGACAGACAGACAGACAGACAGACAGAGGGAAGGACACACACACACACACACACACACACAACACACACACACACACACACACACACACACACACACACACGCATCGATGTGCGAAACTTTATTCATATAAATCTAATACGGACAGTACATCGGGCGCTGTACAACGCGCGCATTTGCTTTTAACCCAATATCAGTCCAAACACGTTTTCGTATTGTTCTTAACTGAACAGATTTCGGTTTCACTCAAGAAGTTTCATTGAGATGTACAAAAATCACCTGTTCCAATCATTCAGTATCACAATTCGATCTTTAATATAATCGAACAACACAGGGACGAACAGTTACCAATTTTTTTGTAATGTCGGGTTGATTGGACTGAAAGCAGAGAATAATTACCAGTAAATAACGAACAAGCAGGGTAACTCTTTCTCTTTTGATGAAATAGATTACACGCCCATAACTACAAAGGAATGTTGTTTGCGACACGAAATCGCTTCGCAAAATGTTCCAAGCTCATCCAAATACTCTGCACCTGACACATAATAATTATACGCAGCAGCAACGGTTAGAGAAATGAAGAAACGCAAATCAACATTCATTCAAGACTGGCACACTCTTTTTAGCCTTGAATACAGTCAAACAAACACTGGGACGAGCTGTAACAAATACAGGTAACCTCAATTTTATTGGTATGAATGGAATCTGAAATGAGGTAGGGCATAGTAAGCAATAAAAAAAAAAACCAAACAAGTAGGCTACAGCAATTTGCACGTGAATTTTGCGATCGGTGGGAAAAAAAAAAACAGTAATCAGCTCGTTTGATCTGGTTTTGTTTCGATTCACACTGCATCAAATCTTGTATGTAAAGGCCCATCTGAGTTTAGAAGTTATCTTTTACATGAATGTCTACACCACCATGTGGATCGATAGGTCTGTCGAACCAGATCTGTGGTTAGAAAATTTTGCGAGCGTAATGAACACACACATACATACACACACACACGCGCGCGCGCGCGCGCGCACGCACGCACGCACGCACTCATTCTCTCTCTCTCTCTCTCTCTCTCTCTCTCTCTCTCTCTCTCACACACACACACACACACACACACACACACACACACACTCACTCACTCACTCTTTGCTCTTCATTTGTGACCGCATTTCTGACTTTCCCTTTAAAAGATCGGCATAAAGTTAAAAGGGGAGAAAGTAGAACAACAGAATAATTCTGATGAACCGGTCGAATTTTTTCGAGGGTGAGATTAACGTCCTATCGGCCTGAGGCCCTTAAGGACAAGATCGGTCGAATACAGGAAGCTACATATTTAGAGTTTTCACCACCAAAGACATGAGGGTCAGAAAGGAAATCTCACCCTGTATTGGTCGTAAGTAAAGTGCACACACACACACACACACACACACACACACACACACACACACACACACACACACACACACACATACACAAACACACACACACACACACACGCTCGTGCGCACGCACGCGCGCACGCACTCACGAACGCACGCGCACACACATACACACGCGCGCGCGCCCTCACGCACGCACGTAAGTACGCACACACACATAGAGGTACATATAATAATCACATAATAAAGGACTGGACCTTATCTGAGTTCAGCACTGTATGGCATGTGTTACTTTTTTTGTTTGTTTCCTCTTTTATTTCAAATCATACCGATCTTTTAAGACATAAACAATGATGATCATAGACACGAGGTAGTATATATAAAGAAAAACATATGCAGGAAAAACATAAAGGTTCAACATGAGCAATAACTCCATAGTGAAAAGATTAAACATTAATTAGACACAAATCATTCAAAGTAAGCCAAGACGAGTAAAACGTACATAACGGAATTGTGAAATCACATATTAAAACTTTTAACCAGCCGTGTCAAGAGTTCTTTCCCTTGCAGCCGCGTCAGCCAAGGCCAGCGGATGGGCAGACAGTACATTCAGCCGTGTCCACCACTATCGGCGGACAGGGACATAAAAAAATTCCTACAGCTTCCTTGAAATTGTCGGGGGGGGGGGGGGGGGGGGGGGGGGGGGGGGGGGGGGGGGGGGGGGGGGGGGGGGGGGGGGGGGGGGGACCTCTATAATTAGTCTTGGAGATGTCCTAGCGAGTTGTAAAACCCAACTTTTAGTGCTCGATCGTGATTTTTTTTTTCACATTTGCATTTGCTTTTATTGTTGTTCAACAAACGAGAAAAAAAAAAAAAGCCAAACAAAACAAAAAAAAAGCAATCAACAGGAACAGTCATAGTTAGAAGTCAGGTATAAAGCAAGCAAAGCAAACAACAACAACAACAAACAAAAAAACAAACCACACACACACACACACACACACACACACACACACACACACACACACACACACACACGCACGCACGCACGCACGCACGCACGCACGTACACACACACACGTGTAAAAAAGACAAAAAGGAGAGAGGTTCAGCACAGCATCATTCATGTATTAAATATTCATATGCAAGTCGTCTGGCATGAAACTCCATGTGGTTCATGATTAAGTATGAGTTTATAGTTTTCAATTCTATATCTATAGTTCAAATTTTCAAGAAAATTGCTACCTGTGGAAGACTGCCTTCTAACTTACATTTATATAAGTAATGTTTTACTAAAGAATAATAATGAAGTAAAATGTAATCAATTGCCATCGTTATGTCGAAACCTAAAAGTATGAGAGAATCTGTTAGGCATATATTCAGTGCGTGTGTGCATCATTTCTTTTTTTTTTTTTTTATTATTAACTCAATAAACCTACTCCCAAAACGTGTGACCAATAGAATCTTTACATAATCCGCTAAAACTGCATCTATCATTATCAGTAACTCCTATTTCTTTCAAAATAACATCTGTACCTAAGCACCTGTGAATTAATCTCAACTAAACCCACTAAAGTTTTACATCTGTAAACTTATGTGCATAAAAGAAGCATGAATTCCAGTCATGAGCTTGTGAAAGTTCTATGTCCAATTTGTCACAGGAAGGAGCTCTCAACTGATCATCAATCATTATAACGTAATATGTCTTTGAACCTTTACACGTGGCAAACAATATCGTATAACAGAGTGGAGAAGTAATACATTTGTTGTTTTCGATGGTAATGTCAATACCTTTATGAATTCATTATTGCTAACTTATATCCTGTATAAGTTAGAATATCAATGTTGACACGATTATGTATGTTACTGTTCTTCATGACAATAACTTCATTACAATTTGACGCTGAAACAGACTGATCCTTGGAGCCACGTGAGCCCTAATCCTGGTAAGATCCTGGTCAATGAAGATTATGGGGAAACCCGGTTGGATCGCCGACACTGACAAGGGCACTGGATCCTGCTCCTGGATGGACAGAAAGCAATGCACTAGGAAACAGCCTGGTGACATCATCTGTCACAGGCTATTCCTGGCCCCGATGATAGCTGCCTTGTGTCTGCACGAAGTCAGTTTCATTGAAATTGGCTTACTGCCAGCCTACGGGTCGGCTTTCTTCCCTCTCTGTGACTCTGGTGTATGGCATCGTCATGAATCGAACACCAATACCTTTAGTCGCCCCCTTAGTAATCTCATCAATGTTCTCCCCTCGCACATTTCAGAGCCCCGCTTACCCGTTCTTTATTTCCCTCCCATGCTCCTCTAGTGAGTCGATCTTGTCTTTGAGATCCAGTATCACCTGGGTTTACAATTACCTGATAATTATGTGAGATTTCAGATTTCCTGATATCACCTCGACAGCTGCTCTTTTCAGCTCTTTTGATTGTGTCAATATGTCTTTGTTTTCTGGTAACCACTGAACAAAATTAAACATTTCTTGAACTCGCCTCAACATCTGCTCTTTTCAAACTAAATGGTCTTTGAATGTCAAAGTCTCTTTGTTTTCTATTAACTACTCGATGAGATTTAAAATGTCCTGATCTCACCTCGATAGCCGCACTTTTAAACTAGATTGCTCTTGTTTTTGCTCAACTCTAGCTTGTGCAGCTAAAGCTTGAGTTCCAAAAGGTCTTAAATGTTGGATTGTACAATGCTGATCTGATTTCCTCTCTTATTGACAGCTCTCAGCAGGGATTTCAGGAATGGTACAGGCTAAAGGATTTGTATAGTCAGTAACACTTGTCTGGTCAGCGTCTACGTGATTTTCCTCCACCGTATTGGCTGTGTCAGAAAAGAATATCTTGACTGTTCTTCCATTCAGGGGAGAAACTGCTATAATTATTAAGAAAGAGAGGGGGTTAGCTACCACCAACGACATAGACAAAGTACAGGACAAGACAATGCATTTTGACCTCTTCAGGCAAAAGCAAATAACATTTAGGACAGTGAAAACGAAGAACGAGAAACCACTTCTCCTCCCATATTCGCGCACAATCAAAATGGCCTGAAATGGACGGAAACGAACTATGATTATGTTTAGAAGGCTTGTGAACAGATGACATACATGCAGAAACACACACACACACACACACACACACACACACACACACACACACACACACACACACACTCTCTCTCTCTCTCTCTCTCTCTCTCTCTCTCTCTCTCTCACACACACACACACACACACACACACACACACACACACACACACACACACACACACACACTCTCTCTCTCTCTCTCTCTCTCTCTCTCTCTCACACACACACACACACACACACACCACACACACACACACACACACACACACACACCACCACCACCACCACCACCACCACCACACCACAGTACACTTGAGAATAGTGGGTAAAACGTGAAAATGCTTGGGAAACAAAATGCAGTTTATCATTTTCAGACAGGCATCATATAGGATGTTTGATAAAGATATCACCAGAAACATCCATTTTCTAAAAGTACGTTATGGATGCACATGCACTCATTCGAGCACTGGAGCTCTCGCGAACCATGAACATTAACCAGATATCTGGAAATATTGCAAAGAATTTCACACAAAAAATACTCACCCTGTCCGGGGAAACGCAAGGCACCTCAAATACACTGGACGTTAAAGCACAGCAAAATAAACCACACAGTTCACAAATACTAAATAGTGTGGAGAAAACGCACGTCAACCAGCCGCTATAATGAACATCACCACCTCCATGCGGCATTCTAAGTTGTCTGAAACTTTCAGGAGATAAAACATGAATAAATAAAAGAAGGCCATTTAAATCATAGTTTGCTGATGTCCGGCAGGGCATTGTCAGTAACGTGTGAATGTGGGTATGTGATTTTTCAATTACACGTTGTCAGCTCTTTTTGAGGAAATCACAATACTCCTTACATTTGCTTCAAACATCGAAGTAAACATTCTCAGTGTTTCAAATTCCGTAGAAAAGGAGCATAATACTGTATGTTTGTTTTACATTTTAAACAGGATCAAGCATGTGCAGACGGACTTGAAGATTAAGGAGAATCATTTTGCGATGCTAAATAATCACTATCTACATAGAAAAGGTTGGGGGGGGGGGGAGGGGAGGCGGGGGAGGGGGGAGGCAGTCTGAAGAACCTGAGATCACTTTCCCTTTTAGATACCACATACAAAATAGGATCATCTTGTAGCAGCAGCAGCATCAGTAGTAGCAGCAGCAGCAGCAGCGGCAACAGTAGTAGTAGTAGTAGTAGTAGTAGTAGTAGTAGTAGTAAGAACATTTATATGCCTTATCACTTCAATGCCTTAGGCGTTTATAAGACACAGGGCCACACATCAAGTTACGAGCCAGGTACACTAGAACAGCAGGCAATCCACACAAATGTATCCCACAGCCACAAGCTTGCTCCACATCCATATTTACCATCTCTCAGCTTCGATTTCTCACACTCCCTCTCCATCCATCACCCACCTCTCAAACAAACGCAATCACTGCTACATAAAGAACCACAGGCGTCCAAAGACGTACACATATGATGTACCTTAACACAGTACTGGCACACATGTGTATCTGTCAATCAGATGGGGAAAAGAACACTTTTTCAAGTTTGATCTAAAAGAGGGCTGAAAGGCAGAGTATCTGTGTTGATGTGACAGAGCGCTCACCCGTAAGGGGCCTAATACGCATGTGAGCACTGATTAAATGTTTTAATGCAAAACGACAGCGAAAGCGGTGGAGACAAATGTTAGATAAAGAAAGGAATTCAAGTGGTGTGGTGTGTAAGTGCAACAGAACACATGTTGAGGACGGAAGGTTTCAAACTATTGTACGAACCTCTGTAGGAGATACCCTTACTGACCTGAGAGCCAGCAAAGAGAACGAAAGAAAGGACAAACACGGTCAAGTGCAAATCAGTGAAAGATGAGGCAGGCAGCGTGATTTGGGATCTTTTGAAATTTATTGATGAGACAACATGGCAAAAAGAGCATCACTGTCATCCAAAACAGAGAGAGAGAGAGAGAGAGAGAGAGAGAGAGGAGAGAGGAGAGAGAGGAGAGAGAGAGAGAGAGAGAGAGACAAGGCCTCTAGTGGTGTCTTCAAAAGAGGAAGTAATGGATTGAAGCAATGCCATGGAGTTTAAAAAAAAAAAAGGCGAATGATATTCGCAATATATTGTGGAACGGAAAGAGTTTGATCCAGTGTCACACAAAGGTTACGAGAGGAAGAAGATAGAGCTATCGATACGTCATTGAGGCCAATAGAAAATGGAACAGAGGGATGATCAAATATTCCGACTCATGCATGACTGAGTGCATCACCTAAATACAAACATCCTTGAAACAGTGTGCTCCCAGTCTTTGTGAATTAGCAAATATGATACGATTAACAGAAACAGAGCGGTAATGGATGTCCGAAATGGGGCAGGTAGAATTCCTCACCTCAAACTCAGCATGGATGAGAAGCCTTGTGAGCAGTAGCGATAAATGGGAAGTATAAATACGAGTAATTATCCTTTGTTAATGCCGTTTACTGCTTTGTGATATGGACATTGCAAATCCCAAGAAAAGTGACAGGTTTTGTTACGTACACTGGCTGCTCACAAGAAACATTGGGACAAAAAAACAAATCCTCAAAGATCAGAATTGTCTGACGAACCTGTATTCTCAAACAAAAATAAAATTCGTTGATAGCTTAACAGAAACGCACAAAGCACTGATACAGTAAGTGTTGTTCAGTACAATTTGCACTTTTGAAATAATCATAAAATGTTTTTTTAGCTACGCATAATATTCAATAAAATAGAATCTGGACACAGATTTTTTTTTACGTATTAAGGTAGTGTTGCATCAGTATAAATCATATTCAGTGACTAAATATCCAGATTACGGACAATAATAATTTGTTGGAAACAAAAATGGCACAGAGTACTGTTCTTCATGTAGAGAGAATGAAACTTTACTGTTATGTGTTAATCTTAAATCGTACGAAATTAAATATCTGTTTTAGACGGACGTAGAAAATGGCATCAAAAGTAAGTATGAATGAAATCTACATCACAACTCATGGAGTACAAGATTTTAAGCTAAAATAGCTTCGATTCGAATGACATATCGAATACGTTCAAACGATATTGTTTTAAAAAGAATAGAAATGGTGGGAGATGATAAACGTTGCTTTCGTTGTGACCAAGTGAAGCGTTGGAACAATTTTTGTAGAAGCGTGAAACTATACATCAGTTTTGGTCAGAATTTCAGAAAGTGCTAGATGGAAAATGCTGATAGTCCCCCAATATGAACTCAGATGAAAACCTGGTCATCTTTGGTAGTGAATCTAAAATAAGAACGTAAACGATGCTCGATTTCACTATAATGTTTGCCAAGTCTTACATGTGTATACGTAGGTTGAATAACATAACTCAAACATCATTGCTTCCCAGAATGTATGAAATAACGATATACCACAGAAGAACACGATGCCAGAATCATTTACATGTATCCCCAGGGTTTACATGG
>JADBJO010003408.1:242500-245000 GCA_016801955.1 Conus betulinus
GGGGGAGAGAGGAAGGTAGGAAAGGGAGGAGATTCATGAGACAGAGGCATGCTGTACATCGTCTCTCTCTCTCTCTCTCTCTCTCTCCTCTCTCTCTCTCTCTCTCTCTCTCTTGTATATAGGTACATTTGTGATATGATGGTTCTAGAAATGGAAAAGGTAAAGAAAACTGGGCTTATAAAGTAAAGAAAGTCCTTTCAGAACAGGATTTTGGAATAGCGTGGATGACCCAGGAAGTAGGAAATGAGCAACAGTTCATTGCGGAATTTAAAGACAGGCTTATTTGTTCTTTTAAACAGAACTGGCAGTCATATATGGAAAGTAAAGAAAAAAATATCGCTGGTTTCTCTCATTTAAGAATGTGTTCCATTCTGAAAGTTTCTCAATGTAATAACAGATAAATGGCACAGAATAAATTACGCAAGATTTCGGTTGAGAACTTTAGGTTTCAATGCCAACAAAAGATGGTTTGAATGTGAAACATCCACAGAAACTCCTTGTACTGCGTGTAAACACATTATTGATGACGAAGAACACTTTCTGTTCCACTGTACTGCATATAATGAAGTGCGGACCATGAGGTGAGGACATAACGAAATGTTACGAAATTATTTGTTTTTGTTAACTTTGGATTTGATACACACTAGGAATGAAAGTGTACTATTTGTTCGCAGGAAAGGAAGAGGGAAATGTTTTGTTCTGTTACCTCTCCCCCCTTGTCAAAAGACCCTCTTTGGTAATGACAATAAAATATCAAAGTGACGATATGGCGCTTGTTGCGTCCACTGTCACAGGTCTTCAGACACAGCTGAACGTTTTGAGTAAAACAGCAAAGAAACTTGATTTAATAGTGAATCTGAAAAAAAGTAAAAGTTATTGCGTTTAGAAATGGCAGTTATATTGCTTCGAAAGAAAAATGGATTTACGACAATATGCAACTAGAGATTGTTAATCGATACAAATATTTAGGTGCTGTATTCTCCACTGGCCTTACTTTTTCTCACTGCCTTGAGGATTTAGCATCTTGGGCAAAACACCAGGTCATTATTATTTTGGAACTTATGTGGAAATATCAGAGTGTCCCCAAAATTATTTTTCAAACTTTTTGATTGTCAGATCCAGCCAACCCTTACTTGTGGCGCAGAAGTATGGGGCTTAACTGCAAACCTCTCGGCTATAGAAAAAAATACATTTGTTTGCACTCAAGAGATTCTTGAATGTTTCTATAAAAACGCCTAATGCCTTGGTTTATGGAGAAACTGGTAGGTTTCCACTTTATATAAACATTTATACTAAATGCGTAAAGTATTGGATACATATCATTAATATGTCTGACAATCGTCTTCAAAAAAAGCGTATAAGATGTTATATGATTTACATTGCCGGGGTAAAAACAACTGGGTTACATCAGTCTGCCTCGTATTAAATCGTTACGGTTTTGGATACGTATGGGAAGATCAAGGAGCTCCTAATGTCAAAGTTTTCCTTGCAAAATTCAAAAAGTCGGCTAATCGATTGTCATTTACAAGAATGGTATAGCCACATAGAATCTAAGGACCGATTTTTCTTTTACTTTTCTTTTAAGCAGTTTTCGGGAAATTCCAAATTACCTATTCACTGTAAACAACATGAGCAGTCGTAAAAACTTGATACGGTTCAGACTTGGTGTATCCTGTTTGAACACACACAAACTGCGGTAGTGTCCCCCGTGAAGCACTGTGCTGTCCGTTCTGCCCATGCGAGCTAGAATCTGAATACCATTTTCTGATAGTATGCCTAAATACAAAGTTATTCGTGACCGTTACATACCTTTCAAGTTTTATAGACGACCATCGGCTTTTAAGATGTCGTTACTGCTCGCTAATGGAAAAATCTGTAATGCTGTGGCTACATTCATAACGAAAGCTTTTGACATCAGATGTGGAAAGACTAATATGATTTTAGAACCATTGTTCCTGCATGTACCGTCAAAGTTGCCTTAACAATATCATACCGATTGCATATGATCGCGGTGTGTGTGTGTGTGTGTGTGTGTGTGTGTGTGTGTGTGTGTGTGTGTGTGTGTGTGTGTGTGTGTGTGTGTGTGTGTGTGTGTGTGTGTGTGTGTGTGTGTGTGTGTGTGTGTGTACGAGGGATAAAGAGAGAGAGAGAGAGAGAGAGAGAGAGAGAGAGAGAGAGAGAGAGAGAGAGAGAGAGAGAGAGAGAGAGAGAGAGAGAGAAGTGAA
Organism: Conus betulinus; assembly: GCA_016801955.1. Lineage (NCBI taxonomy): Eukaryota > Metazoa > Mollusca > Gastropoda > Neogastropoda > Conidae > Conus > Conus betulinus. Next base: position 244,726 of record JADBJO010003408.1, read on the forward strand.
CACGAATGTTGATTATGATTGCGAGATTTACTCTCTAGCTTTATGTGGTTATGTACTGTATTTGACGACGCATTGATTTTTTTCCCTTCTTATTTCAGTTGCGATCAATTTCATTTTGTGTTTTTACCCTCTCCCTCTGTTCCCATTGACACGGGCATGTGGCCTAGTTCAATGAAAACATTTTGTCATTGTCATTGTCTCTCTCTCTCTCTCTCTCTCTCTCTCTCTCTCTCTCTCTCTCTCTCTCTCTCTCTCTCTCTCAGCAGTGCTGCTAT
>JADBJO010003409.1:5000-37500 GCA_016801955.1 Conus betulinus
GAGATGTCGTTTTTTTTTTTCTCTGTGCAACACAGTTGTCCTTAACGAAATAATTCATAAGAACTTGCAGTTACAAGCTCTCTCATGCATGATGTTATTGTAAGGTTACATGTGTTCACGTATATGTCAGAAGGGTATCTATTTTTTTCTGATTCTCGTTTCACGGACCATGCAAGCTCTAATAGTTTGATTACAAATATAACCTCAAATGAAAGGGGGAAATGCGCAAGTCACACACACACACACACACACACACAGACACACACACAATGGCGACGACACTCAGCTCCTAACTTTTTTTTTCTCCCCGACAAAAGGTTATTGTGAGTGTTCTGAACGATGAAGACCAGAAGTGCAGGCTTACGTGCTGCTACTTCAGTAAGCAGCCCGAAAGCAGACAGCCTAAAACGTTCTGAGCGTCCTCACATTCCAGAGGAATTGAATCAACCTCGACGAAGCGGGCAACCAGCTCATCCAACTGCCCCAGCTAGGCCTAATACCAGAGATGAAGCTACACCTACCCAGGCCGTCCCTATGACTGTACGAGAAAGGGAGATGCTTCAATCGATTGCGGACCTCAAAAACACCATTTCGGCCCTCTGCGATCGTGTTTCCTCCCTGGAGAAAAGTTTACAAGCCGAAAGGAATTGCGCCCAGTGCCACGAAAAGAAACCAATCACCTTGACAACCATAGGCACACAAAACGGACAGTGGCAGCATAGCAGCCCCGACTTACGCTGAGGTTGTAGCAAGACCAGCTGCTGTTCCGGGGGGTTCCAAGCCATCATCGCATACCGTGCAGCAGGAACCTCCACGGAGCAAGGCCTACACACCGACTCAGAATAGATCTGGTAAACAACTCCACAGATCTTCCCATGACGTAAGTAAGTCTGACGTCAAACAAAAACACTCTGGCTCAACACGACTCGAAAAAAAGAAAAAAAAGAACGTGAGAATATGCCTGAAGTTTTGATTCTGCACGACTCTCGGTGTTGAATCGCGTACATGGGGACAGATTGGGGAGGTCATATAATTTCAAAACCTCCATGAAAAAGATCTCAACTGTAACCGACGTGCAGAATTCCCTGAAAGCTGTCAGCTCCGACTCAAGAAATATAGATGTTGTCTTAATACACTCTGGAATCAACGACTTGAAATCTAAGAACGGTATCGAATTAAGCAAGTCATTTGCTACTACTTTGAAGGAAGCTGCCAAGAAAAAACCCAAAACGCAGTTCGTAGTAAGCAATGTCACCACCCGTCAAAGACCAGACGCTGGAGGCAAAAAGAGAATTATTCAATGCTGCCATCACATCAGAACTGTTGGAGATACGTAACATCTGTATAATTAAACACGGCAACTTGAAGAAATATCACCTCAGGGACGGCATTCACCCCACCACACAAGAGGCTCCAGCATACTGGCTGGCAACATTGGACGTCGCGTCCGAAACCTGGTGTGGGAAATCCCGAAACGGCCTGCACGTCAGCCCAGATTCCACCGACCCAGTCCAACCTGGCCCTCAACACCACGCCTGGCACAACCGCTTCTATGCTTTGAGTGACTGGGACATGTTTCATCAACACTTGTGATAACCTTTGTCACAGAGATCAAGATTCCCTGACATTTACGAAGCTGAGCATTTCCCATTGTTCTTCGCCATTAATGACTTTATGCCTATTAGACATCTAAGTACATTTAGTTTAAACAGAATTAGTTGATTTAAGCTATTGTTTAACACATATAGAAATTTGGGATTTTTATTTCATTATTATTATTATTTTATTATCATTATTATTTTTTTTAACATACTTTCTCCCCGCACCTTCCTTGCTTCACTTTGTCTTTTTAATTGTTCTCCTCTCAGTGTCTGTAAATCTCTGAGACTACCTTGATTTAACATTTACTTGATACGACTGGTTAACAATAATGAGTAGAACTAATGAGAACATTTTTGATATATTTCAGTGGAACTGTCGTTCCATTGTCAAAAATTTAGACTGCTTAGTTCAACATCTTGCACAACACGATCACAAGATTCTGTCTTTTCAGTCCTTGAATGTCAAAAAAGAAAAGCTGCCAAAGATAGACAATTACTATTATCCACCAATCCATCAAAAGGATGATGCCACTGGAAAAGTCTCTACGGCTATTTATGTACGTGAGGGGGTTTCTTACACTCTTTGCCCCAGTCCTGCACCATCTGATATACCTAACTTAAATTCTTGTGCTGTTACAGTCGGATTCAATTCTTCACTGTTAACCATAGTTTCTGTCTACCTACCCCTTGGTCCAAATGAGCAGAACACTGAATGGATTCGTATGCTACAAACAGAACAAAACAAAAAATTCTTAATCACGGGTGACTTTAATGCTCACTCACCTTTCTGGGAGAAGGAATGTCAAAACAGTTATAAAGCGACCGTTTTGTTGTGGATTCCTCCCTCTGTCTTCTAAACGATGGGCGAATCACGCGCATACCCGATAACCCCAATCATAGAGCCACCGCCATCGACTTAACACTGGCGTCACCTGAGTTAACACCCATTTGTACCTGGAACCCAATAGATGATCCTCTGAACAGTGATCATATACCACGTGTGACCAGGTTTGAACTAAGTCGACCTTCCACTACGGACTCAACAGAAGACAAGATTCCAAAATATAATTACAAACGTGCTGACTGGAACAAATTTACAAACATAGGCCTATTTTCTTATGATGAGTTCGAAACTTCTAATCAGGATGTTGACACCTTATACATGATGTTTACTAAAGCTGTTCTGTCTGCCGCTGACGAATCCATTCCGAAGTATAAGTCAATAACATCAAAAAAAGCATGTCGGTAACATTTGGTGGAATGAAGCTTGCCAGAGAGCAAAAGACGAGAAAAAGTTAAAATTTAATGTTTATCTAAAGCACCAATCTATTGAAAATCATGTGGAAATGAAAAAAGCCAAAAATAATGTAACAGAGTAATAGATGAAGCCAAAAAAGAATATTGGTCATCTTTTTGTACAAACGAAGTTTCAAATCATAAAGATATTCCGAAAGTATGGGAAAAATTGAAAACAATGAAGAATGGCGCGTAAAATTGCCACAATATCCAGTACAATTGTCTCATTGTGATTTGCCAACTAATTACGAAAAAAGCCGAAAGCCTTTGCTGATATGTTTGCAAATAACAGTCACAGCGATGGACTGTCGGACAAAGATAGAAAGTACAGAGCTGAACATGAGTTACAGCTTAGTGATGAAGACACGGAACAGACCAGAAATCTATCTATTAATGCTGCAATTACAATAGGAGAATTAAAAAAGAATGTATCTCTAATCTCGGCAGCAAGAAAACATCAGTTGGGCTGGATGGAATTTCTAACGAAATGTTAGGTCACTTATCACTAAATATGTTGATTTTTTTTTACATTTTATCTTTCAAAAATGCTGGGAAAGTGGACAACTACCAACCGTATGGAAACAGTCAATTGTTGTACCTATTCATAAACAAGGAAAGCCCCGGAATGATAAAAACAGCTATAGACCAATTGCGTTAACGTCACACACATGTAAACTTATGGAGAGAATTATATTAAGGAGACTTAATCACTATTGTGAAAAGTACAAGGTTATTCCAATTAATCATCAGGCAGGCTTTAGAAGAGGTAGATCAACCATTGATCACCTGATAAAAACTAACTACTCAAATTAAGCAACAGTTTGCCAGACGAAAGAATGTTCTTGCTACGTTTTTTGACGTCAAAAAGGCTTACGACCAAGTGTGGCACAATCGGCTACTGACAAAGTTACGAAAAGTTGGTATTGTGGGTAATATGTTTGATTTTTATCAAAAGCTTTCTTTCTAATCGATCAATACAGACAAGGATTGGGAATACGTACTCCAATATTAGATCTCTTCATATGGGCCTTCCTCAGGGATCAGTCATTGCCCCCATCTTGTTCAATATTCTAATGTCAGATCTTCCTAGGGGGTTATCGAAAGATGCAGTTGTAGTTCAATATGCCGACGACATCTGTTTTTATGGATGAAAGTATCAATGAAAAGAAAAACTCCAACCAGAGCTCTGAATTACACCAAGAAGTTATACCAACACGAACTCGATAAAATAAAGTAAATATATGACTGAAAATGGGTCTTTCATTATCTCTTGAAAAAAACCAGTATGATGCTTTTCAATTCAGGATACAACCCTGAAAAAACTTCCTGTATTTTCTATCCATGGTTCAGTCATACGATATACTCAAACGACTAAGTTTTTTGGGTGTTTTATCTCACGTCAAAACTTTCCTGGACCAGCCATATTGAGCACATACTAACAAAAGCAAGCAAGAAGGAGCTTAAACTTATTAAAAATCATTAGCAAACAAAGTGGGGGACAGGATACAAAAGTATTAATACTACTGTCAACGTCACTTGTGCGTTCCAAATTGACGTATGCACAGGAGGTATTTTTTAGTGCTCCACAACATTTACTGACTAAAATGCAAAGTGTTGACTGCAAAGCCTATAAACTTTCCCTAGGAGTTCCATTTCATGCATCAAATTTAGGACCTATAAAGAAAGCTGGTGGTTTTACCTCTTGACGAGCTAAGATATCTTTCTGCTGCCAAATATGTTTTACGAAGCTCCTCGTTCGAAAATTTCACAGAGGCCGAAGTTTGCCTGAGGTCCGATCTTCATTTTGCAAAAAAAAGAGCTAAATCCATCCAATCATTAAAATCCATTAACACATTTACTTCAGATCTCTTAAAAAAAATCAAAATTAAACAGAAAGGAAATAGCAACAACAAAACCTTCCTACTCACCTATACCTACATGGGAGATGAACAATCTGGAGCTTGACATAGATCACACAAACTTATCCAAAAATGATTCACCTAATATTCTGAAAAGTTCCGTCAGCTCCCATATTGATAACAAGTATTCTGAACATTTTAAGATTTATACAGATGGGTCTGTACTTGGGAACAGAAAAGTAGGAGCTGCCTTCGTTATACCAGCTTTAAAAATAGAGAAACGGTTTCACATATGTGAAAATGTTTCTATTTTTACGGCTGAATTAATTGCAATATTGAAGGCCCTGAATTACATTTCTGATTTTCCCGAAAAACATATTTAAGATTTTATTGTGTGTAGATTCTAAATCGGTCTTACAGGCACTTAAATCCTTTAAACCAAAAAATGCGATCGGAATTGATAATTGAAATTAAACACACTGTTCATCTTTTATCATTGAAAGGAACCAGCGTCACTTTCTGTTGGGTGCCTTCCCACTATGGAATCGTTCCAAATGAATGGGCTGATCGAGCTGCAAGAAAAGGAGCAAACACCATGATGGTTCAGTTACAGTTAAGATGCTGTTAGATTTACAAGAAGGTTACACATGTTTAGTTAACGCGTCATACAAAATGTTTGACGAGAAACTTAAAAATCTAAAGTGTCACTATAGTCAGCACTGCATAAATGCTAAGAACAGAGGAAATATTAAACCTCTTTTAGTGTTCTTGTCCGGAACTTATTCGAGGTCTGTTTCCAGCCTGATGTATAGGTTTCGTTAAATGCACTCCGCACAAAAATACAGCAAAAATGTTCAGTGCATGTGCGGAAGAGAAATAACGATCAGTCATTTACTTGTTCATTGCTCCAAAGTCAAAGAACTAGTATCTCTGAGAATGGGACGACAGTTTTTATCCGAGTCTTCCATCTCTCTTGAAAAATGTTTTGAACAGTTATTCACTTCTCCGCATTTTTTCGGAGTGTTTGATTAATTGTCCAGTTGGCATATTCCCTGTGATTGACTCAGTTTTCATCATCCCAAACCCCCATTTTTGTAATATAAATGTCGTTTTTAATACACACACACACACACACACACACACAACACACAAACACGCACGCACCCACCAAACACACACACACACACGCGCGCGCGCGCGCGCGCGCGCAGTGTATCTCTCTCTCCCTCTCTCTTACATACACACACTTATACACTAACACGCACGTACACAAATACGGACGCAAGAACGCACGCACGCACAGGCATGCATGCCCGTGCATGCACGCACACATACGCGCGCACGCATGCGCGTACACACACACACACACACACACACACACACACACACACACACACACACACACACACACACACACACACACACACACACACACACACACACACACAAAATATATTTCATATATGTAAATATGTCTATATATTTTTTTTATGACATGCAAATGCATGTGTTGGCCGTTGCTTTCTTAGTGTGTTAATTGCTAATTCGATGTTAAAGAATTAATGCGTTATGTTTTTTTTTTTTTTTTTTTTTTTTTTTTTTTTTTTTTCTGTTCATAGTTGGTAGATCCTCACTGATTTTCATATGTCCATAGCTTTGATCCTCATTGATTGGTAATTATGTAACATTTTTACCCATTTTACCTTATGCAATAATTACATCCTAAGCTCTCGTGCGCACCCATGCAAGTACCGACATATACACGTACGTTCATATCAAACTTAACATGCAGTCACCTCCTTCCCACTCTACCCACCCCTTTCCCTTTTCCCCCATCCTTTCCCATCGTCTAATATTACTTTTAGTGAACAGACGTTAAACAGAATAACAACAACAACAACACACACACACCCACACACACACACACACACACACACACACACACACACACACATTGCTACAGCGTCTATTGAAACAGGTGAATGACGTACAAGCGTATTGCTTCTGTTTTGACAAATAGTGTAAAAAACCACGTAATTGAACAGGAGGTGAAAAATCCTCGAAACAATTAAAATTAACAAATCACAATAGTTACACATCACCCACCTGAAGGAAAACAGCGACATGTTTCCATGACATTCAAATTCATTTCTCCTGTCAAGGACCCTAAGACAAAGATTCGCTTCCAGGATTTCCATGTAACATTTATACTTATTGTACATGCTGACGGGAGAGAAAGGGAAGGGAATGGTTTCCACATTATGATCAGCACATAATTATTTTTGTCCTGGAGGGCTACACACCTACATTTGTAAAAATAACGTTTAGTCCCTTTTGTTCAAAGGAAACTTTGTTGAGAGCTTACTATCATTGTTCATATGAATCCGCAATGAGGTTTAATACAGTAGTCTTTGCTTACACACATTATACCTCTACTGCCCTCCACACAGGTGTTTCTCCCACTCAGGATTTACAACTATTCATTTGCGTGCGCTGTAGATAGATGAAGAAAAGCAAAAAAAAAAAAAACACACAAAAATTTCTTCTTCACAAATTTGCAACCCAGATGATGATAATGAAGAGGTTCTCAACGACAATGAGCTTAATTTTTTTTTTTAAAACAAAAAACAAAAATGGACAGCTTGAGGAACATGAAAGAGACAGTAGCCAATCTCGCGAAAATTCTAAATACAACATTTTTTGTGCAGAACAACCTTTCCTTGGATCTCCTAAGAGATGCAATCACCCACTGATTGACCATACAATATAATGCTGAACAATTAAGTAGTGGGGGGGAAAACAAGTGCAGGTTAACAATTCTTCCATCATTATAGTAATGACTTGGCAAAGATCTGAAATTGAGAAAAAAAAAAAAAAAAAAATTGAAGATGAAGAAAATGGGAAAATGTGTATCATAAATATGTAAACCCTTCACTAGCATTTTTTCGGAGTGTTGATTAATTGTCCAGTTGGCAATCCCTCTCGCTCTCTCCATATATATATATATATATATACAAGTATGTAAGCTGATTTTGCATTTACTTTTGGAATTTTGATGGGTGCTTTTCTTGTTTTTTTTTTTTTTTTTTTTTCAAATAATGCAGGTTCCAAAGAAGAAAAAAAAAGGGGAAAAAATTGGCATTGAGTGGACGACTTCTTGATATATATATCATAATATATATTATATATATATATATATATATATATATATATAATGTTGAACATATTGAGCATGGAATATTGATAGGCGACCCAAAACTATCCTGAGGAGAGCCAGCGCTCGAAATAGATCAGTTGATTTTAAAACTTCTTTTACCATACATACTATTTTAACAGATGTTGCTCCCCAAGGATGTGTTTCCCCACTACTATCGACTATCATATTCATGCATGCCTAACCTTAAAAATATAATTGATTAATCCAACAAAAATGAAGAGCAACACAGCAAAGAAGGGTGAAGAAAGGAAACCCTGCAATTGTACTACAAAAGAACAGTGTCCCTTAAGCAACAAATGCCTCTATAACAACATGGTATACCCAAGCCACTGTGACATCAGAAAATGAAAAGAAAAATACATAGGGATCACTGAAAATCACTTCAAAACCAGATATGCAAACCATAAACAGTCATTCAACAAAGAAAAATACAAAAAACCAAACGCAAAACCATACTTAGCAACCCTAAATACTAAAGTAGAAATAGTAAACAACTGCAGGCACAAATGGAAATCGTTGTCAGCAAACGCACCCTGAACTGTAAACAACCTGAAAAACCGAACAACACGTGCAGCCAATCCGCACGTGCAAACAGTGACATTAGGCCATATAACACCGGCAGTAGGCGACCCAAAACCATCCTGAGGAGAGCCAGCGCTCTCGAAAACAGATCTGTTGATTTTAAAACTTCCTTTTACCATGCTATTTTAACAGATGTTGCTCCCCAAGGGGTTGAGCACTTTAAAAATTTCATTAGGCATTTTTAGTAGTATTCTTGATAATAGCTCCTCACGTTGAGCACTGTGGCCTAATGAATTTTAAAATGTAGGAAATCAATTTTAGACAATCAACAAAAAAAATATACCATTCTCCAACCCACAATTCTACTTAAAAAGATTAATAGAACAAACTGAAAAATTCGTACGAAACATGAGATGGAAAGCTTTTTCTTCCTGACCCCGAATGCAAAAAAAAAAGGACAAAAACACAAATGGCTTCAAATCATGGCGATCTCCACCGGCCATAGATATAAATGAAATCTTTCGAGGATAAAATGAAAAGAATGATAGCCAACATAGAATTAAAAAAAAATCAAACAACGATTTCCAAACATCATTAAAAAAAATGAAATAAAACAAATACAAAATGACAAAAAAAAATATTCGTGAAGGCTGACAAAAACCAGTAATTACTACAAAATGGAACCAAACGAGTACTCCCAACTTCTTGATAAAAGCATTCAGAAAAAAACTACAAAAAAGCTGATAAAACCATACACACAACAACATCGAAAAAAAAAAAAAGAAAAAGAACTCGTACACCACATGGATCTAGGTGACAGGGTTAGAAAACAACAGCAATAAAAGAAGCCTTCATAACTCTTAAAGACCATAAACCCAATTTCCACAACAACCCAACATGTAGACTAATAAACCCATCTAAATCTGAACTGGGGCAAAATAAGTAAGAAAATGTTAGAAAAAGCCATAAAAAACATAAAATCAAACACGGAATACAACCTCTGGAAGAACACATATGAAGTTATCCAATGGTTCAAAAATCTTAACAAACAGAAGAACACAGTATTCATCACATTCGACATAGTAGACTTCTACCCATCCATAGATGAAGAGCTACTCACTAAAGCTCTGAAATTTGCTAATAAACACACAGACATAACAGGGTCAGAAATGGGAAATCATTCTTCACACCAAGAAAAACTTTACTCTACAGCAGAAATGAAACATGGATCAAGAAAACGAACAGAAACTCAACATTTGATGTGACCATGGGATCGTATGACGTGTGCCGAAACATGCGAACTGGTCGGACTGTTCATGCTATCCAACATCCAAAAACAACTCGGGAAAGCAAGTTGGACTATACAGAGACGACGGCCTCGAGGCGCTAAACAACAATCCAAGAACCATCGAAAACAAGAAAAAAGAACTATGCAAAATTTTCCAAAACCATAACTTAAAAATCACCATCGAAGCAAACAAAAAGGTAGTGAACTACTTAGACATAACACTTGACTCAACAACTACATATATAAGCCATACAAGAAACCTAATGACACACCCATTTATGTAAACATCAATAGCAACCACCCACCATCTATTCTAAAAACCATACCCAATGGCATAAACAAGAGATTATCTAATTTGTCACATAATGAAAGAGTATTCAAACAACGCAGCAGCAGAATACCAAGAGGCATTGCAAAAAAAGTGGTTACAGCTACAAACTACAATACAACCCAGATAACAACATGAACAAAAACAAAAAAAAGCAGGAAAAGGAAAATCAGATGGTACAACCCTCCATATGATGGACGAGTAAAAAACAAACGTAGGGAAAGAATTTTTAAAAATTTTGACAGCATCCTTCCCAAAAGAACACAAATTGTCCAAAATATTCAACAACAAGAACACCATCAAACTATCATATTCATGCATGCCTAACCTTAAAAAATATAATTGATTCATCCAACAAAATGAAAAGCAACACAGCAAAGAAGGGTGAAGAAAGGAAATCCTGCAATTGTATTACAAAAGAACAGTGTCCCTTAAGCAACAAATGCCTCTATAACAACATTGTATACCAAGCCACTGTGACATCAGAAAATGAAAAAGAAACATACATAGGGATCACTGAAAATCACTCAAAACCAGATATGCAAACCATAAACAGTCATTCAACAAAGAAAAATACAAAAACCAAACAGAACTGAGCAAATATATTTGGAGACTTAAAGACAAAAAAAATAAACTATAACATATCCTGGAAGATCATAAAAAGGGCATCACCATACAATAACATTTCAAAAAGATGCAACCTATGTTCAACAGAAAAATGGTTAATACTATGCAAACCATACTTAGCAACCCTAAATACTAAAGTAGAAATAGTAAACAACTGCAGGCACAAATGGAAATCGTTGTCAGCAAACGCACCCTGAACTGTAAACAACCTGAAAAAACCGAACAACACGTGCAGCCAATCTGCACGTGCAAACAGTGACATTAGGCCATATAACACCGGCAGTAGGCGACCCAAAACCATCCTGAGGAGAGCCAGCGCTCGAAACAGATACAAGATATAAAACTGAATCACAAGCAGGTGATGGAGAATGTGAAAAACAAAAAAAAAAAAAAAAAAAAAAGTGTCTTTCACTGTGCACAAGACACTGGTGATGAATCACTGGCAGCACTCTTTTCTGGAGTGGAAAGCTCATGGCAAGTGACATTGCATCCTGGGCACAGCTTCACACACAGTGGCAAACCATGGACTGCAAGATGCTTGTTGTAGAGAATAACCCCTGAATAAGAGTCAAGGTCAGAAGGTGAAAAAAACCCAGCTTCTTCCACCACTGCATGGTCTTCCTATTCAGGGCATGTAGGCCATGAGCTGATGACTCATGTCTGCTCATGCCATGTAGTCCTGTGCTGCTGCTGGTTTCTGTCTCTCAGGGTGGTGCCGTGTTGTGAAACTCATCATGGTGGTTGGCAGCATCACTGTCGTCAGCACGTGTTCAGGTTTTTTCCCTGCCACCTCAGCACAGCAAAATGACCTGCAGCCATACACACAAGAATGATCATAATTATGAGCTTTTCTTTTCTTTTTTATGTATCTGTGTATATCGTTGTTTGTAATAAACATTCATATGTATGGATGCATAGTTTGGTGCTTTTACAAGCTATAAATTAGAACCTGGATTTTTTTTAATCTAATACCAGCACCATAATACATGAATTACTTTAATTACTTTAACAGTTTATTCTACAAATGCACAAATTATGGATTTTTGCACAATGAACATCAGTAAAAAATATGCCTGGAAACCCAAACATACCCATGCAGAGAGTTACGAAACATGAACTTGTGTAGCTGTTCTCTCTCTCTCTCTCTCTCTCTCTCTCTCTCTCTCTCTCTCTCTCTCTCACACACACACACACACACACACACACACACACACACACACTCACTCTCTCTCTCTCTCTCTCTGGCTCTCTCTCTCTCTCTCTCTCTCTCTCTCTCTCTCTCTCTCTCTCACACACACACACACACACACACAGAGTAATGCACAAATACTCAGTACACATAATCACTCACTCCCTTTGTTTATCCCTCCTTCTCCCCCCTCCCACCCCATCCCCCCCCCCTCCCCCCTTTCCCCTCTCTCCCCGTAGTCTACTGATACATGAATGGATAGATACAAAATATATGCACTCACCTAATGTGTAAAACACACATGACACATTTACACATAGCACAATTTATGTAGTAATAATTTCTATTTACCCACCTCTGCGGAATGCATGGACAACTCAAAGAACTGCAAAGGCTGAGTGTTGACTGGCCAGTCGTTCAATAAACCTGGTGTGCCTGTGAACGGATGATCAAGAGGAAAGAAATCAAAATGATCAGTCCAATCGTCAGTGAAAACTGCCCCCAAATCGCCTTATCCGAATCAAACAACACTTGTTGTTGAGGCCCGTGTGGTGGCACAGCTTCGTCTGCTTCTTCGCCGCTATCAGCGCCCACTTCAGTGTCGGAATCCACGTCTGTCTCCTCACTGTAGGAGTCGAAATCTTCACCATCAGATTGCTGATGTCTTCTTCGACATCTGACCCTTCAGTCTGGATCATTTCCAGTGCGTCTCAACGCTAACACTTCACCAGTTCTACTGTGTCGAACGCTTCGTCGAGACGTCTTCTTTCAATCACGGAGCAGAACTGACCAATGGTACTCTTTGTTGTTATCGGCTAGCGAGCGAGCCACGCTACACACACGGCTCATGTGAATGAACAGTTGGAAGGGGATAACTGAGGAACCATCTCCGTTCTTGAGTTTCGTACCCGATACGTCACTTGGACAGCGCGAATTTTCAAAATCCGAGTCCGCATATGCGGGCATGGTAGCGAACGCTTCGTCATCCGATGTCCGCATTTGCGGACATCGGTGGCGATTAAGATAATGGGGGTGGTACAAATAACGTTGGTTTCGTTTCATACAAAAGTCCAGACAACGCGGCCAACCCGCGGCCAACACACACACACACACACACACACACACACACACACACACACACACACACACACACACCACGTGCATACATGCGCCAGCGCGCGTACAGAGAGAGAGAGAGAGAGAGAGAGAGAGAGAGAGAGAGAGAGAGAGAGAGATGCTCGTGTCCGCACATACATGAACACAAGCACACAGACACACACACACACACACACACACACACGCGCGCGCGCGCGCACACGCACGCACGCACGCACGCACGCACACACGCACACACAGACACACAACACACACACACACACACACACACACACACACACACACACACACACACACACACACACAGCAATTAACTGCGCGGACCCCACCACAAATATTAGCTTTGCAGAACACGATGAGAGACCAAAAGAAAAACACACACACACACACACACACACACACACACACAGAGAGAGAGAGAGAGAGAGAGAGAGAGAGAGAGAGAGAGAGATGGATAGCAACTCGGTGACCGAAAGGAAGGGAGAGACTATTTATCACCAGTGCCAGTGTCCAGTGCAATTACGTAAATGTTAGACGAGGCGTAAACGCTAGCCAACCTGCTGGTATGCGGCTTGCTTTACTGGCTTTGGCTGACACGATGGCGAGATGGCGAGATTCGTTTGAGGACAAATGGGCGGAGCATGATGATGATGTACAGGTGCCTCAGCTGCACACATGTTGGAGGTCTAGAGTGGGAAGGCGGGGGGGGGGGGGGGGGGGGGGGGGGGGGGGGGTGGAAGAGCTGATTGGAAGAGCTGAGTGGACGGGAGGGATGGAAAATAGTAAGGGTAACGTGGGGGAAGTGGGTATGTTTGTAAAGTGGGGGGTGGGTGAAGGGTGTCGATGGTGGAATGTTGTTGTGTTGTTTGTTGTTGTTGTTGCTGTTGCTGTTGCTGTGCTGTTGATGTTGTCGTTGTTGTTGTTGTTGTTGTTGTTGTTGTTGTTGTCGTCGTTGTCGTTGTTGTCGTAACCTGGCTAAAAGACTCTAGGGATCGTCCGTACAGCCGAAGTACTTGAATACTATGGTACAATAAGTATAATGGGTAGGGTTCTGTGTGTGTGTGTGTGTGTGTGTGTGTGTGTGTGTGTGTGTGTGTGTGTGTGTGTGTGTGAGTGTGTGTTTTCGTGCGGGCGCTCGTGCGCGCGCGCGCGCGCTTGTGAAAGAGAGAAAGAGAGTGAGAGAAAGTGTGTGTGTGTGTGTGTGTGTGTGGTGTGTGTGTGTGTGTGGTGTGTGTGTGTGTGTGTGTGTGTGTGTGTGTGTGTGTGTGTGTGTGTGTGTGTGTGTGTGTGTGTGTGTGTGTGTGTGTGTGTGCGGGCGTATGTGTGTGTGTGAGTGTGTGTGTGTTTGAGAGAGAGAGAGAGAGAGAGAGAGAGAGGTGTGTGTGTGTGTGTGTGTGTGTGTGTGTGTGTGTGTGTGTGTGTGTGTGTGTGTTTGTGTGTTTTGTGTGTGTGTGTGTGCGCGCGCGCGCGTCCGTTAGAGAGAGAGAGAGAGAGAGAGAGAGAGAGAGAGAGAGAGAGAGAGAGAGAGAGAGATTCGGACTCAGATTGAGGTGGTTTTATATAGGTCCTATAGCACTTGGTTCTTAATGAAGGGGTGGACTTAACGAAGCTAGCAAAAAAGAAAAAAAAAGAAGAAAAAAAAAAAAGAAACACTGACTGACTGACTGACTGAAACCATTTACTGTCAGATTAACATAGTGTTGTACTGACAAAAAAGAAAAAAAAAAAAAAAAAAAAAACACAAACCACACACACACACACACACACACACACACACACACACACACACACACACACACACACACACACACACACACACACACACACACACGCGCGCGCGACACAGAAACACCTGCATTTGATTCGAACTAATGATGTTTACAGTACTAGGCCTAATTTGTTCCTAATATAATATATCACCAAACAGTCATGTCTCTATACTTAAATGCTTCAAACTAAGTGAAAATTTTCAGGTCTTCGTCACGTCTTCACGTCATCAGAGATGGCGACATAAACAAAACCAATTTAGATAAAGATGGCAGGCTATAGTGTTTGAGCTTGTTGAAACTGGCTCAAATATTCCTAAAATCAGAGTCACAAGAACAGTATATGGGTTCATTCTCCTGCGATTCTTTGCGCAAAGACGTAGCAAACCATTACTATAACAGATCTGTATCTGTTGTGATGGACAGCTACACTTTAGACACAGAGTTTGAACGCTGGCATGGGGTCACAGATGTTAATTCTCTGTCCATATTGTTAGCTTGATACGCTCATACACACACACACACACACACACACACACACACACACACACACACACACACACACACACACACACACACACACACACACGCACGCACGCACACAGACACACATTCACACACACACGCACACACACACACACACACACACACACGCACACTTTCTCTCTCTCTCTTCTCTCTGTCTGTCTCTCTCTCTCTCTCTCTCTCACACACACACACACACACACACACACACACACACACACACACACACACACACACACATTCTGGTATTTCTCTGAATATTCCTAACAACATGTTTCAGAACAGTATGAAGAGTATTTTGTCAACAGGAGTTACTTCACTGTCGTATTTTCTTCTGTTCTGTTGAAATAGGCGCCTGTAGTGTGCGTGCGTGCGTGCGTGCGTGTGTGTATGTGCGTGCGCGCGCGCGCGCGCGCGCGCGTGTGTGTGTGTGTGTGTGTGTGTGAAGCCTGCACATTCTCAAGTAGCAGTTTTAAAAACACAGCGCTTGTTTCTTTTTGAATTCTTTCCGCTTCTGTCCTTTGTTCGTATTGGTTAAAAGCTGTCGAATAACCTGTCTTTTGAACAGAATGGTAACCTTTCAGGGTCACACTTCTTCTTCTTTTTTTTTATTTAACAGAGATTAGCGCGTTACGAAGACTATTTTCATATATTTTTTCCTGTACCTGTTTGTGATGCCAGTACCATCTGCTGAACTACTTTGAATCGCCGCCGACGAACATCCCGCCGATTCACCGATTTTTTAATTCCGCCGTGGTTTCTCACGTGTACATTTCTCTACATTCCATGGAACTGGAAACATGGGTAGCCTACAATTACACCCAGATTCCATTCACTCATGGTGTTCGCAGCGGATTAGAATAGAAAAAAACAATAAAAGGAGGTATTACAGAAAACGATTGCTTGCCATCCGATCTTTATTTACATCCATTAAAACCTAAAATGCAAGAAGAAATCTTACATGAGGCAGGAAACAATAAAAAAAAACAACAACAAAACATCCAGTTAGGAAACTCTTGCTCCCATGACTCCTAGGGTTGTTCTGTGTGCTCTGTGTTGTCATTTCTGCTGGGCGATTTGGTGTCGTAAGCAACATTCGTTTTGGAGTTATGAGCATGTCATTAATTCATCATGGGAGCAAGAGTCACCCTACTAAAAGTCAAAAGTTATTTATATGCAGTTTCCAGTTGACGTCCTTCGCTGAGCAGGCTAAAACAAAACAAACAAACAAAAAAAAACGGAGTGGTTTGCCATACCATTGTGCCTCAGGTCCGGTATGTGACTGCCCCGTTGTGTCACAGGCTCGTTGCCATACATACGCCCATTATGCCACAGGCCCGTCATGCCACAGCTCCGTTATGCCACATGCCCGTTATGCCGCTCGCCCGTTATGCCACACGCCCGTTATGCCACACGACCGTTATGCCGCACGCCCGTTATGCCACACGCCCGTATATGCACACACCCCCGTTATGCCGCACGCCTGTTATGCCACACGCCCGTTATGCCACATACCCGTTATGCCACACACCCGTGATGCGACATGCCCGTTATGCCACACGCCCGTTATGCCACACGCCCGTTCTGCCACACGCCCGTTATGCCGCACGCCCGTTATGCCGCACACCCGTTATGCCACACATCTGTTATGCCAGACGCTCGTTTACGTCACACCCCGTTATGCCACAGCCCGTTATGCCACACACACGCCCGTTATGCCACATACCCGTTATGCCACACGTCCGTTATGCACACGTCCGTTATGCCACATGTGCGTTATGCCACATGCCTGTCCTGGCACAGGCCATATTCAACGCGTGTGGTGAGTGTTTGAATGAGCATTTGTTAATCGTAAAACTATTGTTTATTAGGGAAGAAGGGGGAGGGGGCAGGATAAAGAGAGTAGCATGGAGATGGTGGGGGAGGGCGTGAGGAAGGGGGGGTGGGGTGTGGGGGGTTGTGTGGGTCTCTTTAAAGTTTGATATCCGTTCATAACATACTTTACCGGCTAGTTCTGTTAGTCCTACGAAGCAATAGATAAAAAATGGCTACGTTACATTGTTATTGCTTTTTACCTGCGACAGTAAACTTTGTCCTGCGTCAGAAACTGTTCCTGTGGTAGTCATGTTTCCATGTATTACTTATTTGATACCCCGATGTCATTCCTCTGTGCCAGTGTGTCTACGTGCCTTGTTTTTATGGGTCTGCGTGTCAAACCATCACACTGTACTTCCATACTGTCTGCGTGCATGAGGACATTGCGTACGCATTAAGTAGTCAAACCGACTACTACCTTAATCCAAGCTAAATTTTCTTTAGTTTGTCTGTATGTAGCTTTCGTGCCTATTGAAAACTTCATGTCTTTGTAATAGGCTGTAATTTACATTATTTTGAGAAAGGCGTTGTTACGTTGCTAAATCTTTTTTCACACTTTCCTAATATACGGATGTAAGCGAGCTGTTGAAACTATCCTCGCCATTATTTCAACTTCAATATGATAAAGAGAGACACATAAAGCCAAGATCTCATGTTCCAGCAGTGATGGAATCAGTACCAACACTGCCAACATTGGAACAACTGGAAGCACATGAGTGACAGACCGAAATGTCATCGATTCAAAACACTACTTTACCGAACAGTACGAAAATGAAATTAAATCCACCTTGCAACATTTGTTTCACGCACTTACAAACGAATGCAAAGGGTTACTCTATTGCATGTGAATCTTAAAAAAAAAAAAAAAAAAAAAAAGAAAATCATTGTTTTGCAATAAACAAATTGAAGTGCCAGACATCATGTTCACGCAAGAGAGAGACAGATAGAAATATCCATCAACAGAAGGGTAATGCCGCGCGTTTTCTTTTACAGTATGTTGCATCAGTGTCTTTGACAGAAATCTTTAGTACGTACGCGTATCACCATTCACAGCCCGTTTTGCAGATCTTTGAAGACACAATAGCCGCACACACTCACATGAATGAAGCAATAGCACGGTCATGTTTTGTGACTGGTAACACAATCAGCCTCTAATAACATTCGTTGTTTAGAATAAGACCCGAGAATCTTACATCATGACAAACATGGCATGTAGACATGACAAGAAAAAGGTGGTAAACAGTAGACAGCCCAGACTTCATTTGGGGACAGAAAGATCAAAGAACGAGCGACACAATCAGATCTCCATACCAAATTTGTTACCAGATATTGAGTTTTTTCAGCAAGTGTTTAGCTTTTGTACGTGCGATTCTCGGCAAGAACAAAGAAAGCACATGTAGGCCTAAGGCAACTACTTTTTTCCCCGTGAGCTTTACCTCGTTAACAGTCCACTTTTTGTGACCTCTTATACCAAAAGCAAGCAACGGTTTTCACTTCTACGTGACCCCCCAACCATTTAAACCAAAACATCCCAACATTTAAACAAATACCTCCCAACAATTAAACGAAGACAAGATGGCAAGCAGTTTACGTGTGTTCCCAGTCTTCTTTCAGAATGCCTTGAAGAGATGGGTGGGTGGAGAGAAGCCCATGGTCAGACAGAGAATGTTATCACGCAGATACAACGAAATCCTTGCAGCCAATCTCGAAATATTTTGATTGAGGCATTTCAGTTCTCCCTTAACCGTTGCAGTCTGGTCTTTGGATCTAACACATGATAAATAGAATATCATAGAGACTGTTGGACCTGCCTGAACAGTGGTAACAAGTTTGGTCAACATTCTCCAGTAGGTTTGTGTGTTTGTTTTTTCTTTTGTTTTTGAGATCTGGCGTGCAAAGAACGCATCAACAGACAGACAGACATGACCAAGCGACTGACACGTCCCTTACGCGCATGCGGACGCGTACACACACGTGTATAGCAGACCTGTGGTTTTAATGGGTTTGGGCATGGCGGAACAACAACATAACGGACCTGTGGCATAACAGACCTGTGACATAACGGACCCGTGACATAACGGACCTGTGGCGTAACGAACCTGTGACATAACGAACCTACAGCATAACGGATCGGTGACTCAATGGACCTATGGCATGGCGGACCTGTGGCATAACAGACCTGTGGCATGGCGGAGCTATAGCATAACGGACTAATGGTATAAACGGCACTTCCTTCTTCGACAGAAAAGGTTTGGCTCGGCAGGTTGGGCAAACGCACCTTTTTCCCCCGCCGCCCCCCCCCCCCCCCCCCCCCCCCCCCCCCCCCCCCGTTTTTGCTGTTTTTTTTTTGTTTTTTGTTTGTTTGCTTGTTTGCTTGTTTGCTTGTTTCTTTGTTTATTTTTGTTTTTCTATAGTAAAAGAGAGAGAGGGGTCCTATTGACAAGCTGAAGCTGAGGTGGCTTAGGCTGTCGTGCGTTTGGGGAGGATGCCATTCACGCAAAAAAAGGAGCAAATTTTGATGTTTCCTATTATCAGCATTTTGACTTCTTAACGTGACCGCCATAGTGTTTACACACACACACACACACTCGTGTGTGTGTGTGTGTGTGTGTGTGTGTGTGTGTGTGTGTCTGTGTGTGTGTGTGTGTGTAAGTACAACTTGTCGAATTCTCTCTGCACTGTTTGATGACTGGTATCGGATTAAACCGAAGGTTGCTTCTTGCTCTGGGTTCTCGCAAGTTGAAGGCAATTGCTCTGATTGTATTCTTCAAAACAGACGAGTACACTGAGTACGACAACTCCCCTTCTCTCTCACCTCCTTTTGTTCCTCTACCTCCCCAAACACATTAATCTTCTTAGCTCCCATCCCAATCCCCCCTCCCCCAACCCCCTTACACACACACACGCAGGCACACACAAACGACTGCTCTCTTTTCCCTGACCGGATTTCTTTCCAACACCACCACCACCACCACCCGACCCGTCTCTCCCCTCTCCTGCCCACCACTCCACTCTTCCTCTCCTTTGTTATTCGAGGTAGTACAGTTCACTCTGCCATGTCTGCGTGTGAACCAACACTACATTCGTGTCTGGTGGGGCTAGTTAGCTGGACCGCTCAGAAAGCTGGCTGTGTTGTTTGTAAGTTTGTTCTTGCTTCTTGTGTGTGTTGGTTTGATTTCGCTGGCTAGCAGGCTGGCTGGTTGATCGGTTGTTTGAGTGATCAACTGCATGGGTTTTCTGATTTCTGATTAGTCAGTTTGTCAGTTTCACTTGTTTTACTCTCTCTCTCTCTCTCTCTCTCTCTCTCTCTCTCTCTCTCTCTCTCTCTCTCTGTAGCATTTATTCTTCAGTTCCAAATTGTAAGAAGTGGAGGCAAAAATATTCCAGGTCATACTAACACTATAAACGAAACCTAATATGGAAAGGTGAAAATTTCTTGTAAGAATTCCATTAAGAATTGTTGGATGATAATTCATATCAAGAGAAAAATCATTGGGAAGAGTGTTTGAGTGCGAGGGAATAGTCGGGAGATGGTATTTGAAATGGATAGGACCACCATTTTTCAAATTAAAAGAAAACCACCACGATAAACACTGAACTACATAGAAAAAAGTCATGTTAGGTAGAATTTGTTTACTTATTTTTTTGTTGAAAAACTCTGCTTTTTCTACTTTCTATCATATATCATTTACATCAAAACTATTGTATATCGAAGGATGAAAAGGCCTGTTATATAATTTGATTATTCAACCGCCAGGCCAACGGCTTTATGGAATATGACCTGACGCCGCACCTTGTCAAGGTAAGTCCTGTACGTGATTGATATTCCATTCAGTAGAGTTACTGATAATATCATTAAACGATAAGAAATGTCCAGGTAATATGAGATTCCAGAGTACGTTTTGTGTTTGTTTGTTTGTTATTTAAAAGAAAATCATACGAGGAAACAGCATATGAATTTGAAATCCATGCTTTTTTTTTCCATTACTATTATGCTTTACTTTATTTGATACATAATCCAATCCTTCAAAGGACGAAGACTTATCAGGCAATTAGCTGGCCCCTGACTTTAGGAAAGTTCAGAAAAGCTCGCACAGAGCGAACAAGTCGTAGTTAAAAAAAAAAAAAAAAACAGGCCGTTCTCCACCAGTTAGCCTTTCTTCACACACGCGTTTTAAGCCCGACTTGTTGTAAATGGTCAGCTCCATCCTCTGTAGCACGACCAGACTTCTGTGATTATATTTGACACTTCCTGTTATATTTTATTTGGATCCGGTCACAAAGGCAAGATGAACAGGTATTAATTGTTACTGTAGAAACAAGTCATGCTACTTAATTTGTTGCCGTCATGTCATCGGCGGCGTGATTCACAATGACTAATAAACTCTTGCTTTGCTGTGTTCGGTAGCATATATCATTCATGCATGGCCAATCTCGTTTCTGTGTTTAGTGATGTATTCATATTTACTGCTATGTTTAGCGCAAAAAAAAAATGTGTCTAGCGGTCTCATCTGAATGAAATATGAGGTTATGTTTGTTACAGTGTCTGCATACAATTTCATGAACACTATTCAATCGGTTTATAGATCAATAGTTAAAATAAAATGAGGCAGGGAACAGTAAACAAACGAAATCTAATCAAAGTGTTAGCTGTATATTGAAAAATTATCTTACAACATTCTGTTTTTCACTCAGATTTTAATTACACAACGAAACACAATACTAGTAGTAGCAGTAGTAGTAGTAGTAGTAGTAGTAGTAGTAGTAGTCGTGTCATCGGCGTCGTCGTCGTAGTAGTAGTCGTAGTAGTAGTAGCAGCAGCAGCAGCAGTAATTGTGGTAGTAGTGGTAATAGGAGAAGGAGGAAACAACAGCAGCAGCAGTAATGGTAGTAGTGGTAACAACAGTAGTAGTGATAGCACTAACATAGTAGCAGTGGTAGCAATAGTAGCAACAGCACTGGTCGTGATAGCAATCGTAGTAGTAGTAGTAGTAGTAGTAGCAGCAGCAGCAGCAGCAGCAGCAGAAACAGAGGTAGCAGTAATAAAGTCGACAATTATACTTTTCTTCATCTTCAGCTCCTAATCAATTTCTTTTTTTTTTAACCTTGTCCTTGTCAGTTCGTGATATAATCTGGGGACAGTCCCAAAATGGGGGACAGTAGTATAGTGGGATACGCAAGCTACACTGCGCTCTCTTTATGTTCAGGACAACCAGTGTTTTGGCGTGTGTCAGGGAAACTGACATCTATTTCTCAAAACATCGACTATTATGCAAGTAAAAACCACAGTTGTTCGTGCTTGATTTCGGTCGGTCTTGCTGTGGCACGCTTGGCTACATGGGTCAGATAGCGACAAGCTGAGTCCTATCCTCACACAAACATACCGAAAACAAAATGTATTATAGTACTCATTCTGAACTGTTATGTATTCGTTGTTGTGCATGTGCTGATATGCAGTTCTGTGGGCTGTGTGTTTTGTTCGTGTATCTGCAGACATCTTTCCTTCTTCTGAGGGCTGGACGAAAAAAAAGCCACTGATTGTTTTGCTTATTCCTTTCACTCTGTAAACAACATTTAGTTCTCTCTCTCTCTCTCTCTCTCTCTCTCTCTCTCTCTCTCTCTCTCTCTCTCTCTCTCTCTCTCTTCCCCCCCTCCCAGTGCCAGATTTGCGTTGAATGGAAATAAAACATACTTTGTCCTTCTATCCCATGTACTGTTAATCGTTTGTGGAGAAAAGTAAGTGAAGGGAGTGGGGGAGGGGGGAAAGGTGTAGAAGTGGGATCAAAGGAGTGAGAAAATGGTAGGGATGGGGGTTTGGGGAAAAGGATTGCAAATGACATGCCTACGATATTTTGTTGTCGGCAATGAACGGCTTTGAACTCTGTTTCCATTGGTGTGATTAATTACAAGCTTTAAATAAAAATTGAAGGCGGTTACAGATTTAATCTACACTTCCTATAAACCAGTGTATACAAACAATGCATTTACCCTAAGGCACTGGACAGATATATCATAATCATCCAGCAAGCATTTATGCGTACAAGCCAGGAGGCGACGCCTCCAATTTTTTTTTTTTTTTTTTTTTTTTTTGTAAAGCCCTGGTATTCCCGAATCTTTGTTTTCTTTTGCTTTGTTTTGCTTTGCTGTGCTTTGCTTAGCTTTGCTTTTGTTTTCTTATTATCATTGGAGCAAAATTTAAGCACTTTAGATCATCAGGAACACACGCAGTTGCATGTTCTTTGACCACAGACAGAAAATGCGTGACCATGTGTGACACACGCTGCAATTATGACTACAGTTTACTGTCAGCTTAACTAATCGTGAAAAAAAACAAAAACGAACAAACGAACAAAGCATTGGAAGAAAAATCAAGCAGGACATCAAAAGAGTTATTAGAAATTGAAAGGCATGTAAATAGATACACCAGATACAGAGATCACACACGAAATTATCCAGATTAAAAACAAAACGTGGTGTGAGCAAGGATATCCGATCTAGAAACCAAGTAATTTTGATAATGATTGTGATTTCTCTCTCTCTCTCTCTCTCTCCTCTCTCTCTCTCTCTCTCTCTCTCTCTCTCTCTGTGTGTGTGTGTGTGTGTGTGTGTGTGTGTGTGTGTGTGTGTGTGTGTGTGTGCACGCGCGCGCGCGCGCGCTGGCGCGTGAGTGGGTGTGTAAAAATCCATTTAGCACGAGCATCCTGTAGATAGCGTGTTAGCTTGAAGATCTTTTCCTTTTTCCCTTTTCTTGCTTTTTTCACAAGTAAAATAGTAATTCAGGACCTGTTTTTCTTAAGTTTCAAACTCAATTAATCCTTTAACCCCGGTTGTCGGCTGAAAGATAAAGTTGAATAACATTGAACCAGTATCACATGAATAAAGAAAAAAGAAGAGAAAAAAAAGAGAAAAGAATAGCGAAGGCTGATATGTCTATAAAGATTTGCAAAGGGGTTAACATACATACCTGTAAAGAAAACTGTAACGTAGAAAAACGCAAACAGTAAAATAAAAGCTGTTATGTACGTTTACTGAAATTTAATATTTAGCGAATGTAACCGATGATGTTATCCATCTGACAAAAAAAAAAACCGCAATCATTACACATCGATTTGGGGTCAATGTATTTCTGTATATGTTTTGACTATTTTCTGTATGTAAGGATAATACAAAATTCATCTTACAAAAAAAAAAAAAAAAAAAAAAAAAAAAAAAAAAAAAAAAAAAAACCCGTTTCGCAAATTTTCATAAATACTGTTTTTCACGGGAAGCTCCATTACGTCGTCCTAAGTCGATTCTAAGTTTAAGAGTAATACACAAACTTTTTTGAATGACCCTGTTCACCAGAACCAACATCAGGATCAAAATGGCTGATGATGGGTTCGTGATCAAACCCTTGCGTTTGCAAGTCCTTCTACCTGTTGCTCTCATCTTTTCAGGCTAACTCTCTCTCCCTATCTCTCTGTCTCCGTCTGTGTCTCTGTATCTCTCTCGCTCTCGCTCTGTCTGTCTGTCTGTCTGTCTGTCTGTCTCTCTCTCTCTCTCTCTCTCTCTCTCTCTCTCTCTCTCACTCTCTCTCTCTCTTTATAATGACAAGCTTTAGATTGGGAATATCGGATATCTTTGTTCATCATTTTTGTTATATGCAGCCTTACAACTCTGATCTCACCTATTATGCAAAAATGCATGTGAAGATGAGGTTCATTTTGTATTGCAGTGCACTGCCTTGAGTGGTCTTAGAGATGATTCCGCCTAAATATTATAGACAGCCAGCTGCATTTCGACTCATCTTACTTATGGCCGGCACTAAAGAGGATGTTGTTAAAAAAATTACCTTGTACCTATACAAAGCCTTCAAATTCCGAAGCACCGTTTGTTCTTGAGCATGTGCTGTTGTCGTTTTGATCAGTATACTTTACAATATCATTTTTGTCAATGTGTAATCCACCCCATCATAAGGGGCTTTGGCCTATTAATGATTAAATCTCTCTCTCTCTCTCTCTCTCTCTCTCTCTCTCTCTCTCTCTCTCTCTCTCTCTCTCTCTCTCTCTCTCTCTCTCACACCATTCTCTCCCACCGCTTTCTTTTATCTCTCCCTTCCTGATTCCTCTCTCGCATTTTGCCTTCACCGTTTTGGGGCTAAGTAAAAAACGTCTCGTTGGAAAAACAGTACTTGAAACACATGCACACACATACATACATGCATACAGACAGACAGACAGACAGACAGAGAGTACTAAAAACCAGTTTTTTAGAATAAGCTGTCACATCGCTCCCAGCCAGTAGATAAAACAGTTTAGACTCTCCTTCTATAGCCCAGCGTGTGACACTTTGACGGGGGCAACCTTACGTTACGTGAATTTTCATGTTGAGTAGTGTAGATGGGGAGGGAATTTTGG
Organism: Conus betulinus; assembly: GCA_016801955.1. NCBI lineage: Eukaryota > Metazoa > Mollusca > Gastropoda > Neogastropoda > Conidae > Conus > Conus betulinus. The sequence continues at coordinate 30,606 of JADBJO010003409.1, forward strand.
ATTATTACCAGAATGTTAGACCATATGTGAAGAGTGCTAAATTCCTAACCTTTCCTTGTTGGGCGCTGAGGCACGTGATGGGTGAGAGAAGCTCACTGTTTGTGTGTTCCCGATCTGTACGGTAGAGAGCAGGAGTTGCCAGATTGGAGGATAGGTTTCTTGACTTGGGTCAAGATCGTTAAATATATTTCAGCCTTAGGGCTTGGAACGAAAAAACTTTGTTTCCCAAGCGACCAGCGAGTGGTCGGTGATGTAGTGCAGACAGAAGTTTGCTAGTGACTTTGTTTTGTTATATAATTGATTCCATATGAGTGAGTTGCCAGTTGAGGAATAATAAATGCATAAAGAGAAAGGCGAAATGATTCGGAAGTGAATGTAAACGACTGATGTGATTAATGAAAAAAAAAAGGTAAATGGAATTAGATTATGTAATAAGAAGCATTTATGAAAACGCGTAACTGGTTTATAAGAAAAAAAAATGATACGAATCGTTTTTTGAAATTAATAGTTTTTGTAAAGATTTCATTTTATATCTTATCCGCAACTGTAAGCAGGAATGTGTTGGAAACGGAATGCTATGAATTCGTGAACATTATATGTGACCATCTTTTGTTGTGTAATGTCTAAAGGGAAAAATGATAAAAATTACATGTTCCAAAGCTAACGTTAGGACTTGGGGTTTCTTTCCAGAAAACCCCAGCGTCCAACCAGTGAACTGTAGCTACCTCCTGAAAGCTAGATTCCCGCTGGTGGAACCTTTGCACAAGAAAAAAAAAGTGCTTGAGACACCTCTTTGAAGATACACGTACGACTGATTATTAAGGAAAGTGTATGGAATACGTCTTCCAAAGTACACTTAAGACTGTTTATCTAGGAAGGTGCTGAATTTACATCCTTCAAGTCACACTTATGACAGTCTATGTACGAAAGTTGGTTTAAATCCAACTGTTATGTGTTCATAATTCCCCCCATACTGTTTCCGAATGAAAGCGTTGGTTATTGCAAAAACACACCCGAGCTGGTTCGTAAACAATATTGAAAATTTACTGTTCCGCGGAACGAAAGAGACAAACAAATTACAAAACTAAACACAACGCGTTTCGACTTCTTTGATCTTCTTCGGGCATAATAAACGACATTCAAAGACAATGAAAACGAAGAACAAGTTATCACTCATCTCAAATTGGGCGCAAAATCGATTTCCAAGAAAGTGAGTTGTAGTGTTCAAGGTACTTGCATAATTATTCGAGAATGAAGGCTGTTGCATTTTTCAAACAATAAGCTTTTACATTGTTTAAGTCAGTGAAAATGACTGTTTGTGGAGGAAATTGAGTTATGATTTTCAAGATGCACTCACAACTGTTTGTTCAGGAAAGTGCTAAACTTGCTTCTTTCAAAATACACTTACGATTGTGTATTAAGCAAAGTGCTTGAGATACGTCTTTGAAGATACACGTCCGACCGTTTATGAAAGAAAGTGCTTGAGATATGTCTCTCAAGATACAATTATGACTGTTAATTAAGAAAAGTGCTTGAGTTACGTCTTTCAGTTCACACTTATGACCATTTATGAAAGTATGGGTAAGTGGGGTTATATCCCATGTTTATAAGTTATAAGTCTCATAATCTCCCCCCCCCCCCCCCCCCCCCCCCCCCCCCCCCCCCCCCCCCCCCCCCCCCCCCCCCCCCCCCCCCCCCCCCCCCCCCCCCCCCCCCCCCCCCCCCCCCAACCATGAACGAAAGTGACGGTTATTTCAACACACGCTGAAGTGCTTCGTAAACGAAAGGGAATTGTATTGGTCTACATACATTCATCGTTGCACATAGAAGAAAGTGTCCACGTTCTTCTGTTCATATCCACATCACGAGGAAAGTGAGTGGTCTTGTAATTTCATAGCGTCTTCTGGTTCGTAAATAAAGCGATTTGCCCAATAAATACTTCCCTGTTGCTGCGATGGCGCGCTGCGAATACTGAAGACAGATGCGGAATAGCCGAATGCTTCCTCTAGCTGTGAGTTATCAGCAACAGTGAATAATATAACGAGCAGCTATTTCTATTATTTTTCCAGACAAGATAACCATGGGAGGAGGAGAAACTCGTCTACACTGGGCAGACTACGTGGTGACTGTGCTGAGTCTGGTGGTGGCCCTTGGTATTGGAGTGTTCTTCGCTCTGTTCAGAGGCGGACAGAAAACCAGGGTATGTCTTTCGAGTGAGTGTGTGTATGTTAGTGTGTGATTGCGCGCGCGCGCGCGCGCGCGCGTGTGTGTGTGTGTGTGTGTATGTGAGTGTGTGTGTGTGTCTGTCTGTCTGTTTGTCTGTCTGTCTGTCTATCTATCTATCTATCGGTCGATAGATCGATCGATCGATCTGTCCGTCTGTCTGTCTGTCTCTGTCTCTGATTCTCTGTCTCTGTCTGTCTCTCTGTCTCTGTTCATCTACACACACAGACACACACACACACACACACGCGCGCGCGCGCGCGCGCGCGCGCGCACTCACACATACACTGATGGATGGTCTACACCCAACACCAGAGGGGCCAGTGTCCTAGCAGGCAATCTGGGCAGACACGTACGACACATTTCTTTTGGAGCAGACCCAGGAAAACAGCCAGACGACCCTGGTCCCACCACCCATGCAGCGTTACCTGCCCCCTTCAAGACAGCCCTTCTTTGCTGAAAGTCGACAGGGACGGTGGTGGAATATGTACGACTGCTTAAGAGACTGGTACAGACACATAACAACTAAACCATGCAGTCTTTACATTACCGTCAGACAGATACTTTTGATGAACCTAGTAGCGTGGACTGTTGTCCGCCTATTGGTAGTTTTGATTTTATTTATATCTGATATTGTTCTAAACAACCATTTGTTATCATTGTGTTATTTCCTCATTCTTCTCCTTTGCATACAGGGTATTTGTGTGTGTGTGTGTGTGTGTGTGTGTGTGTGTGTGTGTGTGTGTGTGTGTGTGTGTGTGTAGCTAGTCATTAGAACTTTGTATTAGTTCTGTTGGTGTTGTTTTGAAGACATGCCTGATAGATCACCTGATGTGATTACCATTTTACAGTGGAATGTCAGATCAATAATTACAAATGAATCATATCCTTTTCAGCACCTTGCAAAATTTAAGTATCACATTTTCATATTGCAGTCTCTAAATGCGTGCAAAACAAAATTACCCACACTGCCTAAGTTCTATCATCCACCAGTATGTAATCAAGTTTCTAATGTAAAAGAAAGAACAAGCAGTGCTATTTACATCCGGCAAGGCCAATCACCAGTTCCATCAGACCAACCAAACTTATATTCTTGTGCGGCAAATGTTCCAAACGCTGTCTCCGTTTATTTGCCAAAAGGACCGAATGATCGAAACACTGAGTGGCTACATTCGTTTAAAATTTCTAATGAAAAATGGCTGGTTGGTGGAGGCTTTAATGCCCACTCTCCATTCTGGGATAAAGATTGCTCAACTAAAACCAGCAACCGCTTCGTTAAAAATGTGGTGGACTCATTTTTGTGCTTGCTAAATGATGGCAGTATTACTCTAATACCAGATATTTCTGCCCAAAGAGCAACTGCCATTGACTTGTCCGTGATTTCTCCACAATTAGCTTTTGATTGCATCTGGCAAACATGTCAAGACACTCTTGGAAGTGATCACTTTCCACTAAAGACTGAATTAAATAAAAATTCTAAAAGAACTCATTTTCCAGAAGACAAAATACCCAAGCACAATTTTGAATTCGCAGACTGGGAGATCTTTTCAAATCTTCTTTCTCACGTTGATGCAGATCATATTGTTGACAATGAAGATGATATAAATTTTGTGTATGTAGTAAATTCAATGAAATGATTCTCTCCGCCGCAAATGAAACTATTCCTAAATGCAGAATTAACAGAAAAAGAAATCATAGTGGAAATGTGTGGTGGATAAAAGATTGCGAAGAAGCCGTGAAGTAAAAAAAAAGAAATACAAAGCATACCTTAAAGTGGAGTGAAAAAAGAACAAAACATCAAATGTGAAATGATTCAAGTGCGCATTCTTATAGGATAGAAAGGCACACGAAAAAATGAAGGAAGCCAACGCATATTCAAACAGAGTTGTAGCCAAAGCCAAACGTTTATATTAGTCATCCTTCTGTAACAAAGAGGTTTCTCAGCATAAATATTTTCAGAAAGTGTGAAAAAAATTCCGGGACATGAAAAATGGGTTAAACCTTCCTTGTTGTCCCATTAATTAAACTGGATAATACACAAATTTCCAGCTTTAGCGGAAAATGCAGAAGCATTTGTTGATATATTCTCAAGGACAATGCGAATGGAAAGTCTTTCCCCAGAATGTAGACAGCTTCGAGAAGAGGAAGAAAAGAAACATTCCTATGATGAGCCCACATGCAAACGTTGATATTTTTGTCAATGCACCTAGTACAATACATGAGGTGAATTATCCTGTTTTTTCATTAACTAACAAAACGTCATCTGTAGGGTTAGACGGAATTTCAAATGATATGTTGAAACACTTACCAACTAATTTCATAATTTTTTTTGCAAATAACATTTCAAAAGATTTTGCCAGAGGGTGTTATGCGAGGAATATGGAAGCAGTCAGTAATAGTTCCAATGTTAAAACAAGGTAAAACTGCAACAAATGTTGATAGTTATCGACCGATAGCTTTTACCTCTGATGTGTCTAAACTAATGAAAAAATAGTTCTTCATAGCTTAATATATTATTGTGATAAATATGACGTAATACGTACCACACAATCAGGCCGGTTTTCGAAAAGGAAGATCAGTCATCGATCATATAGTTAAAACAACCACACAAATTTAAAAAACCGATTTGCAAAGCGAAAAGCGTTTTTTTGGCTACATTTTTGTCATGTTAAAAAAGAGCTTTTGATAGTGTTTGGCATGCCAGATTGTTGTTCAAATTAAGGAAACATAGGTCCATCTGGCAATCTTTATTATTATATCAGAGAGTTTGTTCAACACAGAAAGCTACAAGTTAAAGTAGAAAATACGTACTCTGAATTAAAATCATTACAAATGGGAATTCCACAAGGCTCTGTAATAGCTCCATTGTTGTTTAACATTTTCCTTTGTGATCTTCCAAAACATATAAGCAAAAACATCATAGCTGTGCAGTATGCTGACGATCTGTGCATATGGACGAATACTTCAGAAAGGAAAAATACACCTAAAAGAACACTTAATTACTTTTAAAAAATCTGCCAAAATGAATTAGACAGCCTTGGTAGATACATGTTTGAGAATGGTCAAATGTTTTCTCGTGATAAAACGTGTATGGTCTTATTCAACAATAGCTCCGATACAAGCGATTCGCCCTCTTTTAAAATGGATGCAGTCACACTTGACTACAAACCTTTACTTAAAATCTAGGAGCATATCCAACATCTAAATTAACGTGGAATTTCCATATTCAGTACCTTCTGAATAAAACTAGAGAAACCCTAAACGTTTTGAAAATTACCAGTAAACAAAGCTGGTGTCAGGATATAAACACTTTAAAACATTTAACCACATCACTGATCCAATCAAAAGTATGCAATGCACATGAAGCATTCTTCAGTGGCACTAAACACCTGTTACAAACGCTGCAAAGCATAGATATAGTAAGCCTGTAAATTATGTCTTAGTCTTCTGCTTCCATTCAATGCTTGAACTTACCGAACTTATAAGAAATTAATATTTTTTCATTAGACGAACATAGAAAGCTAACACTTGCCAAATATGGAAAGAAGTGTTCAACGGTCATAGGTGTGAACGAAACTGAGATTGCTATGATACCTGAATCTCATTATCCATATTCTACTATTGGTTCTTGTACAGAAAACCTTTTGAGAGAGTCAACAGTCAGTTCTGAGACATTAGCGAAGGTGACCTTGATTTCTTCTCCAGCTTGGGAAAGAAACGGGGCACATTTTGATCTTGATCAAACTGATGTGAGCAAAACTGACCAACCAAATATTTTATCTTATTCTGTCTACACAGATGGTTCAGTATTGTCTAATAATCAGACAGCTTCTGCTTTGGTATACCATCACAAAAGGTTGAAAAGGGTATATTCCATCGGAAAAGGCAGATTAATATTTGTCGCCGAAATGATAGCTCTGATAATGGTGTTGTCATACTTAATTGACTTGCTACAATCATAAGTAATTATTTGTGCGGATTCAATGTCTGTTCTGCAAATCATAAAATTTCCAAATACCGTTTCGAACAACTTTCTTGTAAATGAAATATGCCATCTTATTCATGTTTTTGATATGTAAACGAAATGATGTCACCGTCTGTTGGATCCTATCGCAGGTATTTGGGGTAATGAGCTAGCTGATATATGCGCAAAGAGAGAGGAGCCAGAAATGAAAAGTGCAATATTAAATATATCCTTTTCTTTACCTTAAGTCAATCAATTATAAAGCAAACCGTCTGGTGCCGAGTCAGAAAACACTACAAAAGTACGTTGCTGGTTGCTTGGTATGGCTGATTAAAAAAAAACACACTCATTTAATTAATTATGAACATGTACACAGCATTCCGCATTTACAAGTGAAAAAATATGTACCAATACAGAAATTTCATTGCAATATTTTATAAATCAAAATTTGATGCTTTAAAAACTAAATAGACATATGAAGGAAAATGTATTTATGGAGATCGAAGAATAACCAACAAGCATCTGCTGTTTGACTGTTTACCTCTTACCTCTTCAAGCTCATTTATTACGATTATATCAGCATGTCTTTGTGTGATGTCTTTTCAGATTTAAAGTTTGCCTTCAATTTTTTTTTTCTTTAATTTGAAGTCCAGTTAAGCATTTACTTCAAGATTATTTGCAGGTATGTTGTAGGGATGCTTAGAGGGA